>LPNX010680049.1:120286-148438 GCA_001517045.1 Pseudotsuga menziesii
TGTTCCATGTGAAAATGGTTCTAGTTCGTAGTATAGTGTCTTGGATCGTAGTTTGTCCAAATTTGACCCACTTAGACTAGTGGTTATTCCATAAAATATTGTTTTCCCACTTACCCACTCCTTTCCTTATTCTATGGAGTCAATGCACCCCTCTATGCTTCCTTTATGGGGTATTTATTACATTTCCCATTTTAAGGAGACTGGGTGCACCCTATTGAGGATTTGTTCAAATTGTTCATTAATGGTTCAAAACCAAGACACTAAACCACCTCTAGCGCCCTCATGACGATTCCTTTCACACTTTTTGTCTGGCCTAACCACTTCATGGTCCATCTAGGTTCATTTCACCTCATTATGGCCACTACTTGGAGTTACACTTGTCACGATGTCATAGATTGGGGGAATTAGTCAAGATAAGCCACCATTAATGTGAGCTACTCATATGGTATTTGGTAGCCCATAGTATTTTCCCAAGGTATTGCATGTAATAATGCCTATGTATTGTACTGGGTTTTTGCTCAATAAAAAGAGTGGAAAACTTCCCACTTGAGTTTTTCCTCTATTGTTCTATCCAATATTTCTTCTATATTCTCACTATCTCTTTGTGCAAATAATTCTAAGTGAGATTGTTTTTTCTATCTAGATCTAGGCTAGAATGTCACATGACTTGGAAATTTTGTTGTGATGTTGTGCATTGCAAAATATTACATGTCAGTTGTGTGTGTTTTGTTTGTTGTGTACGTTTTGATCAAGCTAACCGCACTAGGTCAACGCGTTTGCATCAAGTTGGTATCAGAGTTGCATGACTCTAAAAGGAAATGGTAGAGATCATTTCCACCAAGTGGTATCAGAGTGGAAGGAGTATCCTGCATGAAGACTCTAGTTACGATAGGAAGGATAAGGTGACTCCAGTTGCAGTTGGGTAGAGTTTTTGAGTGAAGTAGAACCTAGTTGCGATTGGGTGAAGAAACATCTCTAGTTGCAATTGGGTAGAGATGTGGAAGAGGGATATCTCCCATAGGATGTGGGGTAGAGTTGTCCATAACCAGGTTGTAGAGCAAGATAAATATGTGGAAGTTGGAGAGTTGTAGCTCCATAGCTACAATTGTGGGTAGAGTTGTAGGTAGTCGAAGTGAAGGGCTGAGAGAAACCAATAAGAGTGTTGGGTAGAGTCGACCAATGACCAATGGCCAAGTTGAATATTGCATCATTGGGATAACTATGATGATGTATTTTCTAGTCGAGTACCTGAGTACCTCTTGGAGAAGAGGATATAATACCAGTTGAATACTAGAAGTAATGAAGCAGTTACAACAGCAAGGTTGTGTAGAGATGTTGATAAAAAGTATGAGAAAGAAGGAATCAATCGAGGAGTCTAGAACGAGAGAGGAGTCAACCTTGAATAAGGTTTTCGATGCAAGGTGACAGTGATGAAGATATAATATTTGGAGACAACGCAAAGGTTGGAGACGCCAACAAGCTAGGATAAACTAATTAAAGCCTTGATGTCAGGGAAGAAAATCCTCACATTCGAGGAGACCGATGAGATCCGTGAAGGGATTGAGCAGAGGATTGAGATGCTATAAAGAACACAAGTCGACAGGTGTGAAGGAGATTCTGCATAAGAGAAAGTCAACGAGTCATTCCCAGAAGGAGTATCAATGTTGGGAGACTCCCCCGAGAGGATCCAATAAGAATGGAAGGATCCCGCAGGAATGGTCGAGTTATGGCAACCAATGACAGAAGGAGAGTCAGTCGATAAATATTAGGAGAATTCGGAGGAAGAGACTGCCAATATGGAAAAATAAATATAGGAAAAATATGGAGATAATGAGATAGAGTAGTCAGATGAAGAGACTGTTGATAAGGGATAGTTTCATTTGCAAAAATGACCGATGAAGTGGAGGTGCACGAAAACCTTCACTAAAATAATTGCAGACGAGAAACTGTCGATGGAGTTGTTGATGGGAATATTGACACGACCAAGGAAGAGGAGCATGGAGAATACCATCAAGGAGTTGAAGGTGATGAAGACTATAGAATGAAGAGGAATCTGTAGAGATGCCTAGTAGAGGTAGAGAGTTTGATCAACGAGTCGAAGGAGCACTTGCAAAGGAGTACATAGAGAAATGGCAAGGAGGCCATGAATACTATAGAGGAACTAATGACATCAACCAGAGCTGACATCCATGGTCAAAGAGGGTAGAAGAGGAAATGGAGGTCGTTTGGAGACTTGCAACAAAGGTTAATTCTACACCAAAAACAGTGAGTCTATCGAAGTCTGAAGAGAAACTTGCATACGGTATGTAAGCAATCAAGGTGAGGTCAACGCAAGAGATGTGTCGAGAATCCCAGAAGAAGAGGAATGCAGTCGAAAGGATATTATAAAACTTACTGAGGAAAGGTGATGTGAACCAGACTGACATAATGTTGAGCTAGGGCCTGACGAGGAAACCACCATGGAGGGAAAAATTGACAAGAGCAGTTGAGTTTCACCGACAAGTTTGGGGAAAGTCGGAAGGAATTCCAACGAGAGGAGCAAAGAGACAAATGGGAAGCATAATAAATACCTTCCAAGAGGGAGAAACTAGACAACAATTCCTAGCAAAAAATACAATCAACGAAAACTATTGTGGAAGAGGAGCTATGCACTTCACTATACCTAAGGTGAAGAATGAATGTAGCCAAGCCATAGGATATCCGACTAGAGATGGATCGGATCGAGGAAAACTCAATGGTGGTTTTCAATGGATGGAATGGTTAGTTTAAGGACAGGTAGATGGGGTTCATCAATAAATCATCCCAATGGATGAGAAAGCAGTCGGAGTTGGTCAAATGAAAGGATGGAAACAAGTCTAAGGACAACCGACCATAATGGAAGGAAAGAATAGGACATTTAGGAAATGGTATAAGTTTTGGCATCTCCACAGAAATAAAGGCCAGTAGTAGGTGTTAGTTTTTATTAGATCCTATTAGCTTAGTTAGGATCTTTATTTCAAAGCACAAGAAGTAAAACAATATGCATAAGATATAACATGTACACAAAACACAAATATTTTCACATGGGAAACCATAAAGGAGAAAACCCCGCAAATTTCCTCCGAATAGTGACAGTAAAAAAGATTGTGTCACAAGATGAACAATTCGAGTAATAAGAAGTCTTCAACAAATATCTATCTATCCTCCTCTCTCTCTCTATCTCTCATGCAAACTTGATTGGGTGTGAGGTGTGTATAAATAAGTGAGAGAACCTCCCTATTTATACTAATCAAGTGACTGGCCTATTACATGACTGGGGCTGACCTCTTACCCTAACATGGCTGACTTCTCCTAGAGAGAATCCAAAATACATTACATGATGTTTTAATGGGGACTATTTCCCAACTTGCAACAGAGGTTGTACCTAAAGGTCTATATAAAATAATGACATTCTAAAAGGAGGAAAACACATCTCCGATTGGGGTACAACAACATATAATGATAATATACCTCATAATATCTTCCAAATTTACACATACATCAACACTCCCTCTTAACTATGAAGGTATTTTCTCTCTTCCACAATGATCAACACATATGGTCCAATCATAATCACGGAGTCATCATCATAGTTACTACCATCATCGTATTCGTATCGATCATCGAAAGGTACTATCTGTCATCGGATGTTTCTACAGAGCAAACTCGTTTTCATGTTAGGTGTATGCCTAATCCTTGTACAAGTATTCATCACATCTACAAGCAATCCATTGCATACAAATAGTATAGGACCTTATTTACATTGTTATGATAATAACCTACGTCTCCTACCTTTATCTCGTCATATCCAGATAATATCTCTTCTCCTACATAAAACAAAACAAAACAAACAAAGCACATCCTAAATACAGACCACATGCATTCTATCACCGTATTAGTATGCCAAGATCTTTCACATCATCGAGACAACTTGTAACATCCACTATGCAAGAATCACCTAGTAGCACACCAAGTGCTTTACGTCTCTCCATGGTCAACCTGCATTCTACCGGCATAGAATAATTTCATAGGTTCACCTCAAGTGCTTCGTGACCTTATCATCTCCAACATGGGAACACGCACATATATAGATATATATGTAAGGACTTGTTGTAGCTGCAACTATTTCCCAAAAGATTCAAAAAAAATTTTGGACCCTCCTTTAATTCGTTTGCACAGTGTTGGTTTTGCTTGAGGTTGTATAAAGATTACTTTTATGAGGGCAGTGTTTCAATGTTGGAACTAATTTTTCCACGCCATCGGAAGTATTTTGGTTTTTTGAGTCGGGAGTCTAGTCGCCTGCGCGTCCGCCACTGCGGAAAAGAACCAAAAACCAAGTCCAAAGTCAAGTGTTTTGGGCCTCCGATGTTTTGTCTTTATCGGCGGTTGTTTTGAAAGCCTGTTGAAACCATTATCTATACATCTTCCGCTGTTGCGAAGGGGGTTCTACGAAACGGTCCGATAGTTGTTTCATCCTCTTCTAATCCCCACCATTTTGTTTCACTAGTATTTGGTTCTTGTCAACTCTCACCGTTGCGGCTCTAGAAAGCACTATGATTCTGATAGTTTGTTTTATTCGCTTGATTGATTTTTCATTTGATTCATAGTTATTTTTTACTCCGATTTTGTTGGTTTGCGGAACTTATTTCTTCTACAGGCTCACTATTGCGGCTCTCTATTCATCTTTTGGCCTGAATCCTTAGTCTCGCGAGCTCCAATGTGAGTGTTGGTTCATTTCTCCTACCAACACCATTGCGGGCGTTCCAACATTTTCTTCATTCCTCATTGCGGGGGAGTTAGTAGCTTGGTCGTCGATCCCATATCCTTTTGCCGCCCGATGATCTTTTTTTTTTCCCGTCGATTGCACGTTGACCGCGACGTATATATAGTGGGGATGGGGTGTTTCATTATTTTATTGTTATTTTGGACTTTTTCCGTGCTGTCGTTTTCACTCAAGCAGACCAACTTTTTCACTGTCGGTACACTCGCTCCTAGGTGGCTCCACCGTGGAAGTTACGATTTTTCTCTGCCAGTCATGCAGTAGTGCCAGGTAGGCCCTTATGCTCATTTTCCCATTCCTTTTAATTGGTCAAACTCTTTGCAGTCTCCACGGTTAGTGTTTTACTTGGGCTTTCGTCCCGGCCTGTTTTTATTCTTGAGTTAACTTGTATGGCTGTCAGTTGGGGGGGTCTTGGTGGTTTTTGATGATGACCTCCATGGTCGTTAAGATTTTGCAGAACGCATTCCACTACTGGGGAAAATGGTGTAGTCGGCCATTACACTATCCGCACCAGTTTCCCCCAGTCTACGTATAGCCATCCGAGGAGGTGTTTCGTGTTGTCTTCCGGGAGGCCGTGGTTTTGTTTCCACAGTTCGGTCACCCTCATCTTCACGAACCAGGATCTAATTTTTGTGCTTACTTCCTGCTTAGGGTGACCCTGTTCAGTTTCGAATCCGAACCCCAAACTAGTCTAAGGTAGAATTGCATTGCCCAGTCTGACCATGAAGTGAGGGCTTGCAGCAAGTAGCTTCTGTTTGTCTTCTAGTATGCTATCATTTGCAGCATCTTCTTCTGAGCTGGTTTTTAGTTTAGGTGCCTTTTGTCTTTCGCATAGCGTGTAGGTTGTGGCACTAAGAGGGGGTTCGGGACTGTGTTCATATTGACGAAGGTCGTGCTTTCTAAATCCGAAATGTGTTGGGCATAAGCTGTTCTTTTGGGGGGGGGTAGGAGCATTTGGTTTTGAACATTGTTTGCTTATTTTTTATAGCTACACTCATGTTTAGTATAGATGAGGTAAAACGCTTATACTGTTGTCTTTATTTTTAAGTGTTATCCAGAAATGACCAAACACAACCTAAAATACATTTCTGTACATGACAGGGAAATTCCTCAGAATTCGAGATGTCTAAACATCAGAAGAAAAAATCTCCCGTAGTAGAAGAGCAACCTGAAGTCGAAACTGCTACCAAATTCGAATACACCTACGAAGACACCAAATGCATAGTTGGTGTGGAACCTGAATATCAATGGGGGGATATTTATAGATTGATAATGCGATGGGAAGTGCCCGACATAGGTTTTGAAGAAGAAACCATCTATGCCAATATAGAAAGGTCGTCATTAATGAAAATCGCTACCAGACCTGAAATGTTTCCCTGCTCAGAGGTGATTGGGTTGATTCTGCCCAAGGCGGATGCAACCACCATGATTTTGGAAAATGTTGCTAAATAGGGTTATGCTACTTATAGCCCTGGGTATGTGGCACTGGCCTACCACTTACCAGAAGCACAAGTGTACTTAACTGAGGACTGGCTGAAGGCAATCTGGATGGACCTAGTCGAAACATTGAAGAGGATGCTCATGCCTGGCAAGAACTTCAGAATTAGGCCAATTGAATAATATGACACTACTAGTCTAAGAACCCCTTATAGGTTCATTGCCCTGATGCTGAACAGGATTTTCGGGAGGGCCCGTGGTAAAAGCTTCAAATTGGAGTGGGTGCCTATCATTTTCTATGTTGCAACATAGGGGACAGTCTTCAACTGGGCAAACATTGTGTCCAACAGCCTCTCAGCGTGCATTGCAGCAGCATTAGGAGCGGTGTCCCAAAAGAGATCAAAGTTCTACATGAGCTCTATACTGATTGATTTCATACTATGCAATCAACCCTTCCCCAATTTGAGGTGTATCTGGGACCGGGAAAGAACATCAGCTTACTCAACATTAAAGCCACTATGGGCTCACAAATACCATAGTCACTACAGGGAAGTGTGTGAATACTTCATTATGCCATTGTATACCCTGATTTTCTTGAAAGAATGCAACCGCATGTTGAAAGAGGCATTGCAAGTGGTTGAAGAATATGCAGACTATTACTTGACAGAGGATGGATTATATTTCAGAATGTTTGGATGCTCCAGAGCACCCTCACTACTGCCTAAGTATGCCACTGACTATGTTGTCCACAAAGAGGCAGTTAGACAAGTCTTTTTAGATGGCATTGGAAGTTCTTTGTTTGAACATAAGAAAGCAACTTACCCTCCTTTTCCATTCAGGTTGGGAAGCTACAAGTTTACTAGGGTTAAGAAAGCCGACGAATTCATGGAGGAGTTAGAGAAATTCCATTTTGGGGAAATGTGTTTCCACAGAAATGATTCCTGGAATAAGGTTGCAGAGCACTGCAAAGAGGCAAATGTGCATTTTGAATACACTAGCCACCGGGACAGAGAAGAATCCATTTTCCGTGGTGCATAAAATATGACAGCTTTAAGAAGAAGGTTCAAGAAGAAAATCACCACCAAAGGTGGAAAAGGACAGGATGAGCAAGCAAAGGCCGAGGAGAAGGAAACTAGAAAAAGGAATGAAGATGCTAGGAGACTAGCACAAGAGGCTGAAGGCTGGCTCAAAGGTGAAGAGGAAGAAAAGAGAAGAGCTGCACAAGAGGCAGCTAGAAAGGTAGAAGAAGTTGTCAAGAGTGAAGAAGAAGAAAATAAAAGAAAGATGGATGAGGAGTTGACAAAGCAGGAAGCAGCAAAGTTGAAGCTAACAGAGACCGTGACAGAGCAATCAACTTCTAACATAGCAGACAGTCAGGCTCAGGACTTGGGGAACCCTGACATTCAAGATCCTGAGACAGCTCCTGCCAGCACAACAGGACAGGCTATGGGCCCCACCCTTAGGTTGATTCCCTTTGAGTAGAAGAAAGGGGAGGAGGTACCAGATTTTAATACTATCTTTTATGATAAGGAAAGGAAAAGGATAGTAAAGAGGACTGAGAGAAAGGTCGAAACTGGGGGGCAGTTTCGGTAAAATGATAAATGATACAACTATCGTATACGGGACAGACAAAGATCCCAGGTTCACTATCAGGGTGGGGGCTGCATTGATCCATGCTTCTGAGGACAATGTAGATAAAATAATGACTGATCTTGAGCAGTCAAGGAAGTCCTCTTCCCAGCTCAAGGATACCCTGAGAAAGGAAAGAGAGGAAAATAATAGGTTAAAGAGAAAGTTTGAAGACATACAAAGGGAAATCAAGTCTTCAAAGGCTGAGCTTCAGGTACTCCAGATAGAGAAGAGATCTATGGAGACCGCCCAAGAGTGTCTGGAGAAAGTGCAGCAGGAATATCAAGAGTTGAGGGCAGATAAGGAGCAGCTGCTAGGCAAGACATGGGAATTGGAACTACAAAAGGCTACCTTCGAGGAATCTGAGAGACAATATCAGGGGCAGAATGAAAAACTTAAAGAACAGATTACCTCATTGACAGCAGGTCTAGAAGAGGCCAAGGAACAACAAGTCAGTCTTCATCCTTTCAAGGAGCACTTTCTGGCACAGAAAATCAAAATGCACCAAGTGCAGGTGGCCATTGAGGAAGAACGGTGCAAGGTATTGCAGGTGGATAATTGACTAGAGGAGATTTTGGAAACCTCTTCTTATTTTGTGGACAGATCGCAGGACATTTTAGAGGTCCTGATAGGAAGGATGGCGAGATTAGAGGCGAATGAAGAAACCCCTGCAGAGCTACCATCTAAATATCAACAAGCCCTAAGGAAAAACTATGATTTACTAGAGTTTGCCATTAACACAGCCGAGGAATTCAAGAAGGCTGTCAAGAAGACGAATGGGGTTTGTACAGAGTTTTTTAGGAGACTCTTGATCACTTATAATCGTTGTCAGGTTGAGAATGAACATAAAATGGATACCTTTCCAGACCACAGCCTATTTCTGGAAATTTTGCAAAGGAGATATCAGGAAGAAAAACAAAGGATACAGCATATTAAAGCTTTAGACGAGCAGATCCTGAAGAATGAAGTAGATCATGCCGCGGTTAGTGTGCAGCTGTTAGAATATCAACTTCGCCTGAGTGCAGCTAGAATAGAAGTCATAAGAAATCAAGCTACTAAGGTCAAAATAAATATTCACTTCCTGGAACCTTCTGAATTCGAAAGTATTGCCTCAGAGGCTTCAGCATGGAAGAAATTTTTAAATAGTCAAGCGGGACCCCCTTGATGAACATTTTGTCCACTTCATTGCAATATTTGTAAATTTTATAAACACTTAATGAAATTAAATTTGTGGGAGGCGAAGAGTTGGGGAAGCCCAAGAGTCATTACGTGGGCAGCCCAACAGTTTTGTTCTTGTGTATAAATATAGAGAATAAAGAGAGGAAAGAGGAATTTTTCCCAGTTAGATTAGTGAAGACATATTGTAAGAAGAACTATTTCCTTTTGCAATAGATAATTACAGTTTTCCTGTTGGAGAAAGCTTGGTGGAATGTTCAAATGTTATGCTCGAGATTTGTTGAAGAGGAACTATTTTATTTTCAGCTTTGTGTCCATTAACTGTGAGATCGTTCTAACTCTTAGGACCTATGTTCTTGTCTGAATGATTTCTAGTTTATTTTATGAAAATTACCACCATGAGTAATGAATGTTGTTCATAAGCAATTGGCTATCTGGTTGTTTAAATATCTTTACTTGTTCATGTGTTTTGGAAGAAATATCAGCTATATGTAATTTCTCTTTATAATGCATGCACAAAATTACATCACTCATTAATAAGTGACAATCTTTCTCCTTGGGGATAGGTAGGTAGTTAGATTTAATTTTTTGCTGTGTGTGATTTAGATGCATGAGAGCCTAAGACAAGAGGTAAGAACCTGCGCATCACATTGTGAACACTCCTTGCATTCCCAATCAATTTGCATTTTAGATAGGAACTTGCATATCATATTTAGAGTCAAAAAATACAAAAATATACAAGGTGGACCGGGCTGCAACCGGTAAAACCTTTTTATTTTTGTTACTTGACCTACGGTAGCCGGACCGCAAACCGGACGGATTCCCTACACCAAACAGTCACGGGCTAGTTGGGAACGTTGACTGGGGAGAATCCCTTGCTGTTGTTGCCTGGGAATTTCCAGGCCTCAACAGGACTGATTACGACTGAAAAACCTGCTACAACAGGGATTTTATGTTCTAGATCAACCTCAAGGATTTATTACATCTGAACAACCTGTGTCCATGATCTTTTCCATTCAGACAACCTTCGGGGTGTATTACATGCGAATAACTTACGTACCACACTAGAGATCCTTATTACACTCGGACAACCCATAGGACTTATTACATCTGAATAACATGTGTACCACGCTATGGCTCATATTTACATTCAGAACATGTCTCAGGACTGATTACGTCTGAGTAACCTGCATATCATGCCAGGATTGATTATGTTTGAGTAACCTGCGTATCATGCCAGGACCTGTATTTACACTCAGACAACCTACAGGACTGATTACGTCCGAACAACCTGCTACACCATGGTCTTTTCTGCTCAGATAACCTGTCTCATTTCTCATGTGAGATATCATGCATTTGCGACTTTTGATATCTCTCTGTTTGTCACTCTATATACTCATTAATTTTCATAACAACCAGAGTGCTCAATATAAATTGTCAACCCACAGAAGTCTGTTTATTTCAAAGGTAACTAGCAAAATATATACATAAACATTTTCAGTAGCTGATGAATAAAATACAACTCATTCAATCCTAATCACTGCTCAATCAACTCATCTTCCTGTAGAAAACCAAATAAAATCATTAATCTAGGAATTGTAAAGGACTTCTGATTCCTACAATATCAATCATGTGGTTTATAATATAAGAATGAATTGACCTAGAATTACTTTTGCTGAAAGTTAAATCCTATTTTACCAAATCAGAAAAATTGCAAACCATCAATCAAAACAACCAATTCATAAAAGCAATGATCTATCTAATTCAACACACTCTAAGAAAGAAAAATGACAATACTACACAGGAGCTGAGTATGTCTGTAACAACTAGTACTAATTAACACACTTTGCATAAGGGAAAGGATTATCCTACACAGTCTATTGTCACACCACAGTATTACAGCAAACCAAAGGGAACTGATAATGCAATTATTTAGTGAATTCTCTTGCAGCTAACTATGAATGAATCAAGCTGAAATCCCACATTAAACATAAATAACTAGACTAAAACATCTACTACTACCGACAACTCTGTAAGAAGGAAGGCCTTGGCCTTCGAACAAAGATGTTGTTGAAGGCTTAACAAAGGCTACAACAAAACAATTTTGAGAATCGCTCCTCCTTTTATTAAAATAATCAAAATACAATTACAGTCTCCTCTACTATGGCTATGATCTCTATTAAATTTCCAACCCTCGGCTCCAATTTCTTGTTCATACTTATACATAAAATGGAACAGTTGAGTGACATCAATATTGGGCAGCCATGAAGATCTACAATCTTCAGGCTGCCAAATTAAACAAGAATTGTTACAACTATTATTACATTGCATAAGATCAGTTCGCAACAATGAATGAGATTAAAATTTGAACTATTTCATAGGTTGAACCGAGTTCCGGCTAACGAGGAGAGATACTCGGGTAGTTTCAGCTAGATGCGTGGAAGGAAATCTGAGATACTCTCATCAACAGCTTGGATTGGATCATCAAACGTAAAACCGATGCTAGGCGTTCCTCATCTCCAAATGCAGCGAGTTGTTACACTTAAGACATCTTCTTCAACGGCTTCAGTCTGAGTCATAGCTTCAACAACATACTTTGAGGATGTTGGTTCGTGTGTTTCAGCAACCTGCTCTATTTTTGTCCTCTTGGAATGCTAGTGTTTTTCTTGGACTATCTCTATGTCACCTGATTGTTATGCTTTATCTGAAAGTATATTAGTGTCCTCATAATTGCTTCCCGAAGGAAGCAATTAAGTACTCCCTGAATGTTGAGGCTGCACTACCTCATCTTCTTGTAATTCCTAATCATGAATCATATCCACTAACAACCTTGTTTCCTTTCTTGATTCCACATTTGGTGTCTCATCTCTCCCTTGGCCTAAATGTGCCAATTTCCAGGCTACTATTTTTGTCTTCTCAACCTTGTATTTAGACAATTTGAACAACTCCCCACATTCAGGACATAAAAGTTCCTCATTCTCTAAAATGGAATGTGGGTTTCCCAACTGGTCAGCAACTTCTGCCAATGTTTCTAAGCCCTATGTAACATGATTTTTCCTAGCTTCCTTCCATCTCTGTAACTCCTCTCTAAGTTCCTGCACATCTTATTTCAAAAACTCATTTTCATACAACAAATTCTCCAACTAGGGTTGGCCTTCAGTAGCTTCCTGTGGATCAATGGATTCCATGGTCTATTTCCCCCTGGTTCTTATGTTTCAGTGGGTAACCTAGGTCTTAAAATAGTGATTTCAACATTTGCCACCTCTGCTTCCCAAGCTGGTCCTTCTTCTTTTTGTAAGACCAGATGATTGTCCTTTAACCATTGATCTTTTCTTCTTTCTCTATGGCATAAGAAGGGTAGAAAATTCTCTTGTTTCTGCCAAGGGTTCTTCTTCCTCAATTATAGTTCATCTTATCTCAGACGAATATTCAATGTCAACGACTTGATAGTTTATCTCCTGAAAATACCGTGTATCTGCAACTTCGTCCTCTTCTACTGTGGCATTCGCAACTCCAACTTTCATTGTCGTTGCTTCTGTAGCTGTTCCAACTTTTGTTTCTATTGTTGTTGTTGCAGCTGCTAATGGCACAACCTCTTCCCTTACCATCATTGCTCCAACCATTTCCTCTATGGGGTTTGTTGATGTTGCATCTCCCCCCAAATCATCTTCTTGATCATCTCCACCTTCTTCCAACTCTTCACCCTCCCCCCAGCTGAACCTAAGGAGCTCCGTTCGACCTCTCTTTCTCCAATATGTCCTACTGCAGGTTCCCAATGCACCCCAGCTCCAGCAACAAATTGATCCCATGTTAGGTTATGTTGTGATAAGGATATTTGCACCAACAATTTAATTTATAACCCATGGATTGTGACAGAAGACAATGGGTGCCTAGATGTCTTAACATAGTGTGCCATATTTTGCAGAGTGCGTAAAAGATAAAATGGCATGTTTAACAGTCTGCCATGGCGTAAATGGGAAAGCAGAACAAATTCATAAACGTAGACAATTCTATATCTTCCTTTGCATGTAATGTACCTTTTTAGGAAGATAGCGACCTGGTCCTAGGGTCTTGGTAATGTCTCGAGTGCTATTCCTCTAGACCTTGGTTGCACCTGCTTCCCTGCTGTTAGAAAGTATTCAACTACTGTCAAATTATGTCTTTTTCAGCAAAACCATCGATTCCCAATCTTGGGTAGTCCCATGACTTCTGCTAAAGCCCGTTCTGATACATCTATTCTTAATCCTCTGATTTCTAAATGTTCTCCGATCAAGTTCAAGGTGAACTGGAATTTTATTTCTTCATGAAAACCATTCAGTCTTTGGAAATATTTAATCCATCCAACTTCCCAAAAGATGGAAAAGACTTCCCTATTTGCACTCAAGGTGTCTAAATTATTGTGTTCATATATGACTGGAGCACCCATACTGTTTTTCCTCAGCTAGCTATGTTGGCAAATGTAGCAATGGATAAATTCGATGACTCTAGTTATGAACCAAATTTTAGACGCTCAAATAAATGAGCCCGAAGTAAAAGAAAAAAGGGAAAATGAACCAGAGGGACCACCTGAAACAACAATGGTATTGCGGGACCATGCAACTATGTTGGGTTTAGAAGAAAAAGAGCCTACTGAGGAAATTCAACTTTCAATAGTTAATGTCACAACAAGAAGCAAGGGTCCTATAATGGATGAAATTTTATTGTTGCCCAAGATTAGGAAGATTCAGGAAAGTATGAAGAAAATCAGCAGTAATACTCAAACCCCACCTATACCTGATTTAGTCATAACAAAGCAACAATATCCCGTGGTAAGTAAGCCTGTGAGTGCTACAGAGAATAAGACAGAAAACACCAAGAAAAGTCTAAAAGAGTGTGATATGGGATATGACATAATAGAATATATCAAGAAAATGAAGGCAAATATTTCTTTATTTGAAATGTGTAACTTACATCAACAAAGAAAGAATCTCTTGGAAGCCTTTGATTCACAAAATAGTAAATCCCAAGATGATGTTCAATCAGAGGAAGAGATCAGCGAAGCTAGTATTGGGGGAAAATCTATATCCCAAACATTACCATTTCTACTTACTTTTGAGATTTTCAATCATAATGTACACAATTGTTTGCTGGATTCTGCAGCATCCTCTAATGTTATGCCTCTTTCAGTCTATAGAAAGATAAATGGTCAACTGACACCTTCTTCATGTAAAATCATCCAGTTGGATAGAACAACAGTTAAAGTGGTAGGATTATCTACGGACGAAATGGTTTTCCAATTTATAGACATCATGGTCATGGATATACCAAAAGCATATGGATTGATATTGAGCTGGGACTGGTCTGTGAAACTAGAAGGATATTTTTCAACTGACTAGTCTCACATGTGGCTGCCCTATAAGAACTATCAAAATTAGATCAAAGTGATGAGAGAGCCACATATGAAACATAATGTGACGCAACTAGGAGGGGAAAATGAACCTGTGAATTTTTCACATTCAGTTTTGGGTAAATATTTCATTGAGTTTGAACTGAGAAACTATCAAGCAAAAGAAGCCAGTGACGAATCAGATACATAGTCTGAGCTCCTTCAGTTTTTGTGGACTGATAAGATTGATTGTAACATAGTTAATTTAGTTTCTAATTTAGAAAGTAGTTCTGATAATATAGAATTAGAAGATAAATTTTGGTTGTCATATTTTGATGGTTCTAAAACTCAGGAAGGATCAGGAACCGATTGTATCCTATTTGACACGGGAAAAAATAAACATTTTCTTTCTTGTAATTAGAATTTGAATGTACTAATAACACAACAGAATACGAAGCTTTAATCCAAGGCTTAAAGAAGGCTATTGAATTCAAAGTAAGGAATCTAAAAAAAATTTGGTGATTCTAAAATAACAGGTTCAAAACACATTTCATTGTCTGTCACTGCACTTGAAAGGCTATCAGAATGGAGTTTGGGAACTTGTAACAAATTTTAATGCATTTAATATCATTTTGATTCCTAGACTACAAAATGCAGCAGCTGATTTGTTAGCAACTTCTGCTGCAATATTAGTGCCTACTAATAATATATGCTCAATTGAATTGATTTTCAGGCCAGCTGTACCAGACACTATCACCAATTTAAGGGTATTCGATGACGATTCGCAAATATTGGAATTTTTAACAAATGATGAGAATTTCAAAGACTTAGTGATTGATGACGAAGAACATCAATCCAATCTCCAAAGTGGTAACTTAATACCTAAACGGGTCAGAACATTGGAAGGAATGTTTGATTTGAATAATAAATTCAGGAAGCCATCCAATGTCAAAACACATAGTTCATTTATGCAATATGAGCTGGTGAATCTTGGGACAGAAACCCAAGTATGTGAACTTGGGGATATGTTGGTCACCAGGTGAGAAAAGCAAAATCATCAGTTTATTTCAACAATATGGGGATGTCTTTGCTTGGAATTATGAGGATTTGAAGACTTATGACACTCGCATCATCCAACATGTTATTCCAATTAAAGCAAGAGTGAAACCACTGATTCAAAGTGAAGTAAAAAAGTTACTTGATGCGAAGATTATTTTCAGAGTCAGACACTCAAAGTGGGTGGAAAATTTGGTACCGGTAAGGAAAAGTCCAGTGAAATAAGACTATGTGTAGATTTCATAAATTTGAATCGTGCCTCAGACAAGGATAATTATCCAGTCCCACCAATGGAGCAAATATTACAGATGGTTTCAGGCTCTGAATTGTTCTCCTTATTGAACGGCTTTTCAAGCTACAACCAAGTCTTGGTATTAGAACAAGACAGGATGAAAACCACATTTTGTACGAAATGGGGGACGTTTGCTTACAAAAGAATTCCTTTTAGTCTCATTAATGCTGGATCAACCTTCCAAAGGAAAATGGATATATCTTTCCGAGGATTAATTGGTCACAGTTTTGTAGTTTACCTGGATAACGTAACAGTTTTCTCCAAGAAAATTGAAGAGCATATGTTCCATCTAAAACAAATTTTTTATCACTGTCGGAAATATGGTATCTCATTGAATCCTAAGAAATGTGTTTTCACAGTGTTAGAAGGAAATCTATTGGGTCACATCATTTCTAAAATGGGGATCTCCATAGAATCGGAAAGGATAGAAGCTATAGCACAGATCTCCTTAACCCACAATAAGAAAGGCATGTAATATTTCATGGGGACTATAAATTTTGTGCAAAGGTTTGTGCCTGATTTTGCTCAAATAGTCAAGCCATTGCAACAGATGGTTAAGAAAAGTGTACAGTTTAAATGGACTGACATAGAAAAATGTGCATTTAACAAAATCAAAGCAGCAATAGCTCATGCACCTTCCCTCAAAAGTCCCGATTTTGAGAAAGATTTCATCCTATACACTTTTGGAAAGGTCTGGTCCAAAAGGCGTTAGGTGACATTGAGGTGCAATCCTTCTCTAATTCTGAGGAAATTTCAAAGAGGCAGAATCTTTATGCATATCTGCATAGGCAATGCATCTTTTCATTTTAAACAGCTCTGCAAGACTGAGAGAGGGATTAGACTGAGGTACAAAATTCTTACATTTGAATGAAGCATAATAGTATAGCGAAGAGGAAACTCTTCTGTCATTTATTATACAGGTAAAAATCATGTTAGGCTCATCAACTGTGATGGGGATGATTTTATGCAAAAAAGGTGAGCCTATTCTGCAATCTTCCTTAAGGTCATCTAGTCTACTGAGATGCAGAACTTCTATTTTTCCGCTAATGCTTATTGGAAATTTTGGAACTCTACCTTTGAGTTGTACAGGATTTCCTTCAATGGCTACACCATGTTCGTTTGTTTTTTGCTAGTGACAAGATGGTATAGCATTTCCTTTTTCCATATTCATTTCGAAACCTGAATCTATCATACAATCAAGCTCATAAGCTTTAAATTCAGATGGACAAAACTTTATTTGATGAAATATTTAGGACCAGTGAATAGCCCTAGAGAGCCTAGCGATGGTTCTTCATCATGGCAATCTTCTACTTCTCAATAACTTGTGTGTTGAGAATGTTTTGGACTGTCAGCAGCTTTTGGTGATTGTAGTGCTTCAGCATAGGCTTTGCACATTTTTTCATTAGAGGAATGGTCTCTTTCTCTTATTGTTATTTCAAGCATTATTTTCAATTCTTCTATTTGTTTTACCAACTTCTTTAAGGAAGTATGCTTATATTTGATTTGTAGTCTAAGCATATTCTCTTTATCTTTTCTAAAATTTTGTCTATCCTCATGATGATCAGGATAGCCCTTGTATAAATGTGCAAGCTGGTAGAATGTTGGATTCTTGTTGATTTCTGGAGAGACAGATTTCTCTCTCTTATGAGACTTTCTCTTTTGCTTTCATTCTAGCTAAAAGATTCCTCTTTTATTCTTTTAGATATTTCCTTTTCATATACTATTAAGCTGGAGTCTCATATAATTCTTTATCAATTTCAACAATCCTAAATTCTGAAGAGACCTTAAGCGGGTTAGAAGAGAACATATAAAAACTGAAGTTAGGAGGACCAGGACACCCTCCTAAATTTGCTTCTTCATCAGAATCTGAAGAAGAGGATTCATATGAGTCAGGGGCACATTTATCTAGATCAGGGTCTGAATCAAAGGAATCATGTTCTTTAGGTAAGAAGACTAATTCACCTTCAGGGTAATCCCCTGCTTCACACCAAGCTAGATTCCATCAGATTGGATCTAGATCTTTTAAGAATAGGGAAGCAAGTATAGGATTTTTCTTTTTATTTGGGCATTTGTTTTCCCAATGACCCTTTTTTTTTTTTTACAGGGATGGTTAAAAATTATTAAGAAACTGGCAAAGAGGCTGCCAGGGCCATTACATGGCAATACGATTCAGTTAATCTGAACTTCAACTTCATTTTATCACACCTATTCTTAATTAACAAACCAGAAACTAATACAAAATTTTAGAGCATGGATCTATGTCCACAGCGATTCAGTCCTCTCCTTGCAAATGCTCTTCATCCAAATCCTGCATTTCAAGTGACTCTTTCTATGATCTGGAACCTGCCAGTAGACCACGATCCTAGCTGGCTGAAGATTTTGGCACCTATGCACATCACTGTGCTGCGATCTCTGACTATTTGAACAAAAACTTGAATCTTCAAATGCTGTAACTGGCCCACATGGAGAGGTCGGCCTGGCAGACTTAATTTTAGAGGATCGTCTGATATGAATTTTCAAGTGACTCTTTCTATGATCTGGAACCTGCCAGGGGAATAAATTCAAGTGACTCTTTATATGATCTAGAACCTGCCAGTAGACCACGATCCTAGTTGGCTGAAGATTTTGGCTACTATGCACATCACTATGCTGCAATCTCTGACTGTTTGTCCACAAACTTGATTCTTCAAATGCTGTAACTTTCCCACGAGGAGAGGTCAGCCTAGCAGACTTAAATTCAGGGGATCGTATGATATGAATTTCCACCATTGACCGTTAACTAACTCTTTCTCAGTAGAGTGCCACGATTAGCTTCTACATCTGCAAGGCTGTTTAGGTTCCACAGAACATGATATACCTTGTAAATTTTGAATTGCAACAGAAGGAGCAGGACTTTCCTGTGAATTTGGGCAAGCTTAATATCCGTAGGGGCCTTCTTAGTGTTTAACGCATTGACAACCAGTCTGGAGTCACCCAAGACTGAAAGCTTCTAGATATTTAGCTTCCTAGCTTGATTTAGGCCTTGCCCCAGAGCCAGATACTCTGCATGATTATTGGAGGTGTAACCTAGGCCCCAAGCATAGGTCAGATGAATTTTTCCAGAGGGCTCAAAGAGGATGCCTCCTCCTCCAGCTTGTCTGGGGTTCCCTTTCGAGGCCCTGTCAAAGAAGAGGCACCATTCATCTAGGGCTGATCTCCACTTGATGAACTCCTATTCATCCAACCTGATTTCCCAATTTGTCTTTTGCGGAAGTTTGATTGCTTCCATGCTATGCTGGTTCGGATTGAACTCCTTAAGCCAACTCTCTTCTTCAGGAGGGAGGGTGCTCGAATTTCTGATAAAGGGCTTAGTGCTTAAGGATTTTGAAAGCATAGACCTAGCTTTGATAGCCACCTGAGGAGGTAGCCTACCTTCCTCCTTGAAAATTCTGTTGTTCCCCTCCAGCCAGATTTTCCAACACAAGAATTTTGGGGTCCACATCCAAACAAGTTTGAGGAGGGATTTCTTGTTCAGATTAAAGGGAGCGAGGGAATCCCAATTGCCCATCAGCTCCAAAACTGAGTTTGGCAGACTTAAAGAGACAGAACCTAAAAGAAGTCTCCAAGCTTCTTTAGTAAAGTCACAGGTGATGAAAAGATGCTCCGTGGTTTCTTCAGCCTTGTTACACAGCGGACAGCGAGAGGGCCCTTCCCAGCCTTTCCTCTTTAGGTTTTCGCTGGTCAAAATGCTATTGTGGAGCAAAGTCCATATGAAAATGTCCACTTTGGGAATAGAAGGGAAGTTCCAGAGAGCTTTCCATGGACCAGGATTGTTAGGGACCCAGGGCAGCTCCGAAATAGCAGAGTAGCCAGCAGCTGCAGTGTACTTCCCTGAGCTTGAACCCCAACCTCGCTTATCTTTAGATCTGGATTTTAAGGGGGACTTCCCATGAAGGAAATCCAAGAGAGTTGAGGCTTCCTCCTCAAGCTCTCCTGGATAGTCTCCTAGATTCCAACATTTCCAGGATTCATCGTTGTTCCAGGAGGAGATATCCCAAAGAGTTCTGCAATTTTTAGACTGAAGCCGGGCTTTGATTTTTTCAAGATCGATTGACCCCTTGAGAGGCTGATCCCCAAGGATAGAATCCTCCCAGATTCTAATGTCTGCCCCGTTCCCCGGAATCCACGTGAGCTTTGGAGTGAAGTGAGGGAGGGCCCTTTTGCAGAGAGAGAATATTGGGGATCCTTTCTGCACTTTTGTAGGCTTCTCGAGACATCTCTCCTTGTTTCCTGTGAAGTATTTTTTCTGAATAATTTTCTTGCTCCACGTTCTTTTCCCAGTGATCATATTCCAGAGAATTTTTCCACCCATGGCTAGGTTTTGTGTAGCCACATCTCTGATTTGGAGGCCCCCTTCCATCTTTGGATTCGTGACCTTGTTCCAACTCACTAGGTGAAGCTTCTTTTCATAGTTCTGACCACCTTCACAGAGGAAGCACCGAAGCAGTTCATCTATTTTGTTTGTTATGGTTTTTGGAGCTAACAAAACTGAGCATTGATAGATTGGAAGACTGGTAAGGACAGAGTTCATCAGAACAACTTTACCTGCTTTGTTGAGACAATTTGCCCCCCACGCATGGATCTTGTTTTTTAGCTTGTCCAGAAGGGGCAGCCAATGGGCCACTCTAGGAGAAGCTTTAAAATTGGGATGCCCAGGTAGGTAAAGGTATCCCAGGTAGTAACACCTCCCATTTCCAAGATCCAAGATAACTCCAGCATTTCGCGGGGAGAGCAGTTCCAGCTGTAGATCTTACTTTTTTGAAAGTTTATTTCACTTTCGGAGCTGTCCCTGTAATAATCAAGCTCATATTTAAAGTTCCTTGCTGTGGTAAGTTTGGCAGCTCCCAGCAAAAGGGTGTCATCAGCGAACTGGGTGTGGTTAACCTCCTTGACCTTGGTGACAATTCTGATACCTGAGAGAGACCTGTTTTGGAGACATATGTCCAGTTGGAAATTTAGAACGGAGGCTTGAATGACATAGAGCACCGGGGAAAGAGGACATCCTTGCCTTAATCCTCTTGAGGCCTGGAAGAAGTTAGCAGGACGTCCATTAACTAAGGGAGCAATCCAAGGGGCTGATATGCATGCTTTGACCCACTCTATGAATTTCTGATTGAACCCAAAATTCCTCATGGCTGCTAGAAGGAAATCGTGCTTGACTCTGTCAAACGCATTTGCCAAATCCAGCTTTACCACCATACCCTTCTCTCTTTTCTTGCAGCTGGTATGAATGGCTTCTTGGACTAAGATAATGTTGTCCATAATCTGTCTTCCTCTCACGAACCCACCTTGATTTTCCAGAATTAACTTTGGCAGGATTCTTTTTAGCCGGTTGGCCATTATTTTGATTATTATTTTTTATCCCGTATTGTACAGGGATATAGGCCTGAATCTATTGAAGTTCTTGGCCCCTTTTTCTTTTGGAATAAGGGACAAAAACGACGTATTGGTGCTGCCACCCAGCTTGGTGTAGGACTGAGACTTCTTGATCATTCTATACAAATCATTTTTTATAATGTCCCAGCATGAAATATAGAACCGGGCTGTGAAACCATCCGACCCAGGCGCTTTGCCCGAGTTCATTCTGAAGAGAAATTTCTTGATTTCCTAAATACTGACAAGGCTATTCAGCATCAGATTATCCTCATCGTTGATTCTATTTGGAATTTCTGATAGGGGGTAGAAATTCGGATCCGCTTGCTCCAGCTCTGGGGCTGAGTAAAGATTTTAAAAAAAGGAATGCGTTGCCTCCTTAATGCCGCTGAAGTCTTTTATGATTTGGTCCTGCACCTAGATTTCATTAATGGAATTGTAAATTTTCCTTGCTTGAGCTTGCTTGTGAAAGAACGCAGTATTTTTGTCTCCAGCTTGAAGCCACAGTGACCTTGATTTGACTCTCCAATAAGATTCCTCTTCTCTACATGCTTTGTGGTAATTCCTTTGCAGCTCGGCTTCCCGGTTTAGCAAGGTAAGAGTAACTGAAGAATTTTCCAAGACCAGTTGATGCTGCTCCAACTCCTTCTGGGTTCTTTTCCTTTCAACCGTGGGAGAACTTAGCTTTTTTCCCACGCTTTCAGCTCAGCTTTGAGTCTTCTGAGCTTTCCTTCCCAAACATAAAATGGGGATCCATAGATCGGTTCATTCCAGGAATTGGTCACAAGATTGAGAAAGCCTTCCTGATTTACCCAAATTGGGCTAAACCGGAAAGGGATAGGGCCTAAATTTTCCTCTGGAAAAATGGAGAGCAAGATTGGTTTGTGATCAGAGGTATAATGCGGCAGAATCTTGGAGGATGCCATTAGACCCAGGGTGAGGAAGGAGGAATGGATAAGGAACCGGTCTAAGCGGGCAGTAATGTGACCAGGCCCTATTCTTTTGTTGGACCAGGTACACTTTCCTCTGTCAGGAATTATATCTTCAAGATCCCAATCCCGCATCAGGTCTTCCACCCACTCTCTTGCAGGATCCCGGACAATTGAACCTCCTTTTTTTTCGGCCAGAGCAAGGGTTACATTTAGATCTCCAGCCACTACTAAATTTTCAGGATTATGCCGGTTGAGAAACATTTTTAAGGATTCCCAGCACTCTTTTTTCTCAATGTAAGAGACCGGTACATACATGTTAAAGATACTGACTAGATGGATAGATTCTTTATGGAGCATTTTCGTAAATAACCAGTGAATGGTTCTTTCTTCTTCTACTAGATCGAGCTTTGCTGAGTCCCAGAAAGTTGCTAGACCCCCCGAAGCTCCTCTTGCGCTCACAGCCCTACCCGGGCCTTTATTCCAGAATGAGTTACTTGCTCTGAGGAGAGCATCCTCCTCCATTTTCGTCTCCTGGATTAGGAGGACTTCAGGCCTCGTTACTCTTACTATATCCCTTATAGCTTCTTCTTTTAGCATGCTACCTAGTCCTCTGCAGTTCCAGGAGATGTATTGCATTATTTACCTGGGTGAGGAGGATGTCCCCCTTTCGGGGTCTTTCCAATATTCAACCCCGATCTGGTATTCATCATTTCTGGAATTGTGTGTTGTGAGCCTTGTACCATGTCCTTATAGGACTGCTCTTCCCTTCTCTTCTTCTCCGGCTTCTGTCCACGCTTTGGCTGATCTGGGGTACCTGTCGGGCTACTTGCTTCAGTGTCTCCTTCCTCAGAGGATTCAGCTCATGTTTCTAAGCCCAAGCTAATATGTTCCTTTAACGGGCTGGAGGCAATGGAATAAGGGATTGGAGCTATTGAGTCTTGAGGAACCCGAGCTTCTTCAACTTCAGAAGTGTTAGTGTGGGTATGAGCTGCATTAGAATCTCCCTGGGGAATGGTCTTGGAGATGTCTTCCTTTGGGGGTTCCTGGACCGGTTTGTCCTTGCTTTTGACATTGTTAGCGGTTTTCCCTCTCTTTACTCTCTGTCATCCTTCAGCATCTTCTTTTCGACCGGCCATTTTGGGACAGTGTCTTTGGAAGTGGCCGTGCTCTTGGCAATTCCTGCACTTGAAGGGCAGATGCTCGTAGTCCAGCTTCTGCTAATGAGTCCAAGATCCAATGGTTAGCTTAACTGCCTCAGGAAGGCCAGCTTCAAGATCGACTTCAACACAAATTCTGGTGCAGGTGTATTGTCCCTTGTTATCATCTTTGTCAATGAACCGTCCGACTCCATTCCCTATTTTCTTCAAAGATTCGTAATCCCAACAATGCACAGGAAGATTCAGGAGCCTGACCCACACTGGCACTTCTTTTGGAAGATCGACCGAGGGGTCAAAATATGGAGTCCATTTGTTTAGGTATAATCCCTGCGTCCCCATGAAGTAAGGGCCATTTCTAAAGATTAGGTCCCAGTCTTCTTCTAAGATGAATTCAAAAACAAACAACCCTCTCCCAACAGGGTAATAGGTAACTCCATGTTTCAGGTTGGGATTCCAATTTCTTTGAATCCAGACGTCTGTAGACTTGGTGGAGGGCCATAGGCCCATAAACTGACCCATGAGGCCTCGCTTAGCTAACGACAGAGCTATCTTCATCGGTTTTTCTTCAGGGAGGGCGATTTCAGGGATTTCCTCCAGTTTCTTAATGAATTTTAGAATCTCTGGAGGGGAGGTCTTCTTTTCTCTGCAATTGATCAGCCTCTGAAAGGCCTCCTCATCCGATCTCGAAGGGGAGGGGCCGACCTCCCCTCCCCCAGGTGTCGCCATGCCTCTCTCACGCACTCGCAGCTGCTTCAAACCCTAGCTCGCGCGCCCAGTTGGAGTCTCGCTAGCTTCTCACAAATTGGTCCCAATGACCCTTTTTACCACAAATGAAAATTTTCTCTTTACTTGTAGGTTCAGATCTTTTCCTGAAATATGTTTTTTTCTTGAATCTTTTGTCCTTTTTATGCTTGTATCCTTTATTTGGATGAAATCTAGGTGCACTAGTGTATTTGGGTTGCTTTTTCTTTTTGAAACTACATGATTCTTTCCCAAAGTGTCTTATTTTATTGGCATTGCATCCCCAATCTGGCAGTTTTGCAACATCTTTACAAAAACCAGGGGAAAACATTGAAGAGTGTCGCTTAAAATCTTTAGCCACTCTTTTCTCCAGACAATGTAGATTGCCAAGTTACCATGATGAATCCATGCAATTGAGCAAGAGAAATACATGACAGAGGAATGCTTTTATCTTTAATATGTTGTTCAACAACATCAGGAACATGGCCAGGAAATTTTTTTAAGTAATGCTTCAGATATGCAGGTTTATCAACATTGCCAAAAGAAATTAACAATTTTTGCATATAACAGAAGTATTCTTAACTCTTATTTAGGTCATAGATTTTGGCAGACATAAATAAGCATGTAGGATGTTCATAATATTCATTTTCTTTAGGACCATAAAACTCTTTGCCTAGGACAGTAAGAATTTGTTGGTCTGTGTCTGTTACATTTAGCATTTCTTCCTTGGACTCTTGAGAAAGCCAACGCCATCATTCTAAAGATAAACCTGAAAATCTACAACCAACTGGAGTGCTAGTTGTTGGCCAGTTATTGTGTTGTCCTGTGTTCTTTTGTACAAAACCCAATTTGATAGAAGTTGGATGGTTGTTCTAATTTGGGCATGGGATTGACATTGTATGTTCAACGCTAGTTGATCAAGAATTTGGGAGATTAAATTATGCATCCCATTTATTCTAAAACTGAGAGAATGAGGTACTCACGAAGGAGAAGGGTCATATAGTTCTAAAATTTATGTATCAAAAGGAGGAGTAGGACATGTTATCTGCGGATGAGTTTGCCTTTGGTTGGTTGGATTTGAATATCCAACATCTTCTCTTTTTGGAATTTTGGATGTCGATAAATATTTATCTGGAAGGGCATTTGGAATTCGTTTAAACTGGGATACCATATCTTTCAATTCATTAAGTTCTTCTTGGTCTTCCATTTCTTGACCAAAAAGGAATTCTGGTATTTGGTCTTCCTCTTTCTCTTGAATACTCGTCATCCTGAATAAGTTTCTTCTTTCATGTTTGATTTGGTGACCTTTAGCTGCAAGTGCTAATGTAGTTTAGATTACATGACCCCTTTTATTGTTTATGTTGTGAGCTTGGGCCATCATTTTGCTTAGGACATCTAGCCTTTTCTCTAATTTATCACTTGCTAAGATAATTGCATTTTTTACTTCTTGATCTAAAAGCAAATGATCAATTTTAGCTTCTAACAGCGTAATGTGCTCTTTTTTTGTCTAAGATTTTTGTTTTAGAAGCATAATATCCGAGGTGATGTCATTTATATTTTGGAAAGTTAGTTGGTGTTGGTAATTGTTGTAATTAAGCGGCTTTATCTCATTTGAGACAGTTTCATGTGGGGTTGATGATCTATGTGGCATGAATTCTCTTTTGGAGATACCATCATGAGAAAACTGTCTGAAAGGAGTATCAGGAAGATTTCTTCTTGGGTGGAATGAGGTATCACCTTGTGGGTTTGTGTAGGTGAAACCCGGGATACTTCGAGGGAGAGACATCATGTACAAATTCACTCCTTTGTTTACGATTTTTAGTCTCTCAACTGCTTTTCGGAACTGTTTTTCAAAATGAGCATGCTAACCTTTATGCTCATTGTTATGAACACCTGAGAAGGAAAGACGGGAAGAAGAACAGGGTTCAAACAAGGCTGATTTTTCAAAAGTATTATTTATAGAAGAGGATTTTACAAGAGGTGGAGAAAATTGAGGGGGAGGAAACCCTTTAGGAAATCTAAAAGAATTTGAAAACCTGTCAAATGAGAGGCTTAGGAATAGAGAGTTGTGGGTTCTTAACTCTCTGTATCTTACCTCCCATTGCTTTGGGTAACTGATGCCAATCCAATCAAATACGATAGGAGTGGAATTTTTAGACTTATTTGTTTCCACCATGCTTAGCAGGCATGAACTTTCATGGACTTTGCTAGTAAGAGGAGGAAGGGAATCATTTCCAAAGTGAATGATGACCAGAGTTTTGAGTTGAATTATTTTGAAGCTAGTATCCATTTTAAATCCCAAGGGACGAATATAGGATTTTAGTAAGTCGCAGATGTAGGGGTCACCAAAGCTAATAGAATACTTAGGGAATATAGTACCAAAAACCAGGCCATTATGTATGGGGCCTTCAAAACCTCCAATTAATTCATTAGAAAAATATAAATTACAGGTATCCAAAACACAACATAAAGAAAAACATTCATATAGGGCCACACTAACAAGTCGAGGCCTAATTTGACAGCACCCAGATGTGCATATATATAACCTTTTGATTTTTCCTAGTTAATTTGTTCTTTTTCAATTAAGTTAATGTGAATGGGATATTCCTGGTCAGTGAATTTTATGTCTAAGGAACTGATTTTAATTTGTGTGTTGGATTTATACTGCCACCACTTCAATTTATAAACCTCAGAGGGTAATATTTCAGGCAGTTTCAGTCAAGGGAAGGTATTGTATCATCGATGGTTAATGATAGATGATGAAGCTTCATAAGTCCAAAAGGATGATCACCTTTTAGCCATAGAAACAATAGTTTGATCTGTACATTGGCAATCCAGGGATGTAAGCCCTACAGATTCCATTGAAGGATCCATGGAACACTTACCGGAGTCGGGCAGTAAAGGAATAGTTTTGGGCTTTAGCATATCCTATAGGTCTACTGAGAGACAACACTAGTGGACTTACAGTGCCTAAATCCAACGGTTATAGCCACAAAAACTCTGAAATAAACTCAGATACCACAACTATTCCACACGGATACCTTGTAGAAATAAATGAACTCTTGTTCCCAAAACACAAATACACAGAGACATTTCCATATATAAGACTAAAATTTGATTAAAATAGATTTTGAAACTTACAAGTAGTGAGGAGATGATACAAATGTCGCGTTGGCTCTGATACCAATGAAACACCAAGACCGAACACGACTTTAGAAGATGCAGTTCCTAACACTCAGTTCCTTCATATATGGGAAATTGGGATCGTTGAGATTTCATACATCTGCGAGGACGAAGCTTACTTTCAGGGTTACATTCAGGCTTACTTACCATATATATTCATTGACATCATATATAACTTGTTTTATGTTCGATTATATAAATTTCATAGGAGAGCTAGAGGTAGAACATGCTCTAATAAAAAAAGGAATATTTTTTTATAAATTAAAAAACAATTACTATAAATAAAAAAGTCTACCTATATGAGAACATCCAAATTACCTCAATAAAGGTATAACCAATAGTGAGTTTTCACCCTTTCATATTCACCATTTTTCATTCATATGTTTTTTTCATGTTTGAATCCAAATTAGCAAGAATTTAATTTTATGAATGGCTTGTTTTACAAGATCACTTTCTTACTGTGTAAATAACCATGAAAGATTGTTTGTTTGGTTTTCTATCATTAGAAAAATGAATAAAAAATTTCACATTACATGATTAAATTCTTGAATGTCACTACAAAATTTGATAATTTTATCTTTGTTACTTCTTCAATCTAAGATTATCCTTAATGATTCTAAGCATTGTGCATTGTATCAAATAAATGATTTACTTGTAGGTGTTCATGGTAGGGAAACCTATTGGATTGAATGGAATATATTTTCATTCCTTATGGAATCCCATTATTGCATTGAGGGCCTTTATGAAACAGTAACAATTGTTATATATGGTAAAAACAATTGAATATAAATAAAACCACATAAAGTTATGCGTGAGGTGAAGACGAATTGGTTACCTCAATGATTCTTATTATATGCCATTTCTCATAATCAGTGTCGTTCTTGGTGGTTTTATTCTACTCTCTTTCTTCCCATTATTAAAAAAAATGGTAGTTTGATGCCTATGGTTCTTAGGGAGGAAGTTCCTATACTCAT
>LPNX010680049.1:148513-204426 GCA_001517045.1 Pseudotsuga menziesii
ATTAATTATGTAACAAACAAGACAAATGAAAAATTATTGTAAACAAATACATGAGCTCTCAAAATGGATTGACACCAATGGCTACTAATGAATGCCTAACGTTATAACCTTCTCTTAAAAAACTGACTATCTTTCTTTGATGTCCCCAAACTCAGTACCATCGATAGGCATTCACATAACATCATTTATTATCACTTCTGTTCCATGCATGGAAGTCCATAAATTGTGTTATCTTTTTGCAACAAAATAATTATTTTAAAATGTAAAATTATGGGAATAGAACTTTGCATGACACCTTATTTATTACCTTATTAGTTCAATATCCATTCATTCTACATTCATGGCATTCCAACTTTGTTTCATGTTGTCCATAATATAAATACAATCATTAAAAAATGCTTCGATGGTTTCATTTCGATTGCTATATCTTTCATAACAGGAGACAGTTCTTGATATGTGTGAGGAAACAGTTCTTCATATATATTCTATTGCTTCAAGTATTTGAAGTTAGTAGGAGAAAATCGCTTGCAATCTACAACATTGAAAAATATTTATTGTAATGTATATTCAACAATAATACATCATTTATATAATTTACACTAAATAGAAAAAATAGCAAAATAACAAAATAGCAAAGAGAATATTTATGTGTGAGCCTTCACATAAGTGTTTCTTCACCCTATCAATAAGAGGTGCATCATGAATAACATTAAATTTGCATCCATTGAAGCAAAGGTGTCATCGACCAATCTATTTATCCGAGTATTCTCAATCATATTAGTGCCATTTTCTTCCTTGGGATTAATTGCACCTCCAACAACTTGTTCACCAATATTTCTACTATAATCCAATTTTGGTATATTCTTAGGCAATTCAAGCATAGGAAACTATCTTTGTAATTACAAAAAATATAATATTTTTAGTATATAAATCGAATATTATTGTGATAGAATGTTTTATGAAAATAATAAGAATAGATAATGAATAACTTACAAATAGGAGATATTCATTTCCCCCTTCAAAGTGCCCAAATTCCCAACAATGTTTTTTTAGTTGTTTCCCTTATAATTTTTCTCCATTGCAATAACATTTATTGTCACCATATTCCTCTTTTAGCTAGGCCAAGGTCCTCAAAGTTTCCTCTTTTGATGATATTGTTAACTATTACAACAAAATACATTGAAGCTATATTAGTACAATACTCAAAGAATTCAAAACTTGTTTGCAAATTATTTATCAAGAAAGAATTATAATAATGTACAGGAAAGAATGTAGAGAATGTAGAGAATCCAAAATTTGTAGAAAAAAATAGATGTTGAAAGTAGATAGAAATAATTGTAGCTGTCGAAATTATGACAAAATATGGACGTTGAAAGTATCACATAATTGTCGCCCTATATATTGGAGTATAAAGATGTTTTACAATGATTTTGGAATTCCAATATCCATTTAACAAAGTCAATTTTGTTGACTATTTCAACAACTTACTAAAGTTCTATTCTTGGATTTCTCTTATTAAACCTCTACCCAAGAATTCTTGAATTTGGAATATTTAATTTTTGCATAACTTATTCCATGAGGTGCCTTGTTATGTAGATTTGATTATAAATCAATTTACTAAGAAAAACTTATCGCTAGCAGAAAAACAAGTGGCATATCCCCTAAAATGATATCCTTAAACTTCTCCAATACTTCACTTACCTCTACTAGAATAATTTTTTTACTACTAAACTATCTTTAAAAAATATAGAAAAATAAAACCTAATCAACTTGACTTGTTTAAGGAACAATTTCAATGAAGATAACATTCCCCTATGTATGTTAACTCAAGTCATCATTTCTTGCCTTCCTGGTCTACAACCAAAAATATTTTTTCCTCCCTTCTCAATTTGGAAAGTGTTTGTCTTTCCATTATGAGTGGCATTCTTATCAAATTTCCAAGGTCTTGCTGATGAAATATGGTAAGCTTCCATGGGAAACACATTTCTTAAAAATTCCCAGTATGAAAAATAATTAGAAATTTCTTTTAAAATGTTAGTTGATATCATTTTTGTAACCATGAAACTTTACAAGCACTAGGATGCCATGTACATTTCAAAGGTAAATTCTTACCCACTTTGATAGAAACCAAGTTTTATGTAGTACCACTATAAATAATCAAAGAACGCATTCTACCTCCCTCCTTATACATGATTTTGAAGATATTATTTAGTTTTCCATGCTCCTAATCTTTATGTGAATTCTCTTGTTTCAACATAACTCTTTGAAACATAATATTCTCTCCTTACTCTTGATGAAATTCAAAGACAATATCCTCCACAACTATTTTTATTGCTCGAGTCGCGACTTCTAGGAACTTAACATAATCCTTCATTCACATTCCATGAGCATTCACTTGTTCTATTCCCTTGTACACCACACTTAAGCATGTGCCCAAAGATTGTACTTTGATTTTTCCATATCCACATCCTTTATCAACATTGTAACCTCCTGCAAAACTCTGATTTTTATACCTTGCACTAGCCTCTTCCTTCCATTGTGTTTTCCTCTTCTTGCAAATTGCTTTCCTCTTCTTCTTGTGATTTTGCTTCTTTTTCCTTCTTTCCTTTTGGACAATTTACCTACAACACTAAATCCAAGTGATAAGCCTTCAACATTGACCAAACATTCATAAAACTTATTCCATCGTGTATGTTAAATCTAAAGTCATTAACATGCTTTGCAATGGATTCTACACTCTAAATACTTTTCCCTAATCTACAAAATTCTTATGCACTCAACGTTCTTCTCTCTTTTCTTAGGCGGTTGTCTCAACACATTCAATGCAAAATCAACATGCAATAATTTTCATTTTAGTTTGGACACCATCACATCCCATCCCGTCTTTGAATTTTTTCTAGTATCATTTTGTTATCGCTCCATTGCAAAGTATCCCAAAATAGTGAAGCATGTTCTCTCAATTTGGTAATGACAAAATTTAATTCTTACAAGTGATGCAATGGGCCTTAATCTAGTTAGTTTTGCATCCTTTTCCATCACGTCATAGAGATCATCAATTACAACATGAAAGTTTATAATTTTTGTCAACATAACATGTCCTATTGCATTATCTAGAATAAGGATGAAGGCCAACACTTTCACAAGCATCTCCAGAAACATCTGTTCCATATTCTGTTTGGAGCACTTGAAGGGAAATAAAGCTTTGAGACTAGCAACTGCTTTCAAATCCCAAGTTTGTACTACAAGTATATGTTGCATGCTCAAATACAATAATAACACTTTTAATTTTGATGTGGAGTCCAAGCAGTAGCCTTTCCACCATCTTTGCAATCATCTTAATGCCATCCTGCTTCTTGAACACCAAGGTAGGTGTAGCCCCCATTTTCCTGAACACCAAGGTAGAATTACTAGATTTTTTGGCATCAGTTTGTGGAAAAGGAACAAACTCAAGCTCCTCCACATTAATCTCACACTTTACTAGCCTTTGTATCGTACAGGGCTGCAATTGCAACTTAATAAGAACAAAATGAATTTCAGAATTGACTTTGGGGATATCCATAGAACCACTTTTCCAAGGTATGCTTAGCTAAACTGATCCTGAGAAGCCACCTCCATTTCCATCTATAATTGGCATTGGGCACTGATGGGGTTGACTTCCTGTAGACCTACCACTTAAGAGTGATGCAATGGGCCTTAAGCTAGGTGGTTTTGCATCCTTTTCCATCACATCATAGAGATAAATAGTTACACCATGAAATTTTATAATTTTTGTCAACATAATATGTCCTATTGCATTATCTAGATGAAGGCCAGCACTTTCACAAGCATCTCTAGACACATCTATTCCATATTCTGTTTGGAGCACTTAAAGGGCAAGAATGCTTTGAGACTGGAAGTTGCTTTCAACTCCTAATTTTTTACTTCAAGTATATGTTGCTTGCTCAAATTCAATAATAACACTTTTAATTTTGATGTGAAGGCCAAGCAACAACCTTTCCACCATCTTCTCAATCATCGTAACGCCATCCTAAACACCAAGGTAGGTGTAACCCCCATTTCCATGGACCCCACATCCCTCTACCTGTTCTGAATTCAATCAAGAAGGTGTTGTGCTGGAGCACACTTCTGAAGTAGAACATTCTTCAGAATTACTATATGTTTTGGACTCAATTCGTGGAACAAGAACAAGCTCAAGATCCTCCACATTAATATCACACTCTTCAGCTGACAATGCTTTCCAAGGTATTTTGATTGATATGCTGCCAATAAATCCTTCTTTGATAACCATTGGTGTCACACCCAACTGGGCAAGATCAAGCATCTTTAATAAGTATTGAATATTCTCACATATAGTATATAGTTATGTAGATTTTTACAACAACAAAACAAATAGCAACGAAAATGCAACAAGGATGCTTGGGCTGAGTTGGCCATATGAACACAATATTTAAAAATTGATTTCACATATTTACTCACAAGTATATTCTACACAATTTTTTAAACAAGATACCTCTGACTTGCTGGTTAATGTGGTCATTAGGAAACACAGATTGCAATTCTCCAAATAGATGTTTTATAGATATTTGAGAATATAAAGACACAAGAATATCTATATTATATTAGTGTTATTACTATGTTAAATTTGAGCTATCTGATACTACTGGGTTCAACTATTTCATAGAATTATCAGCACTTCATTCCAGCTTTCGGTTCATATATGCCAAGAAATCTATCATAGCCAGCTACCAAAGCCCATCTCTTGAAAACACTCCTAACCCTCCCATTCACTAATATTTCCCATGAAGAAGCAAGCATCACAAGCTCTACATTAAGCTAAGTTTCATAAACAACTCTAATACACAACTCACGTCCACCAAAACTAAACTATCATAAAGCCAAACCTAAGGGAATTACATTTTCATTAAGGGGATACATGTGAAAAATTAAGGTTCCCAAAGCCTAAATTTACTGGCATTTACCAAATCTAAACTAAGATAATGAGATGGAAAAATATGTCCCTATACAAAATTTTCACTTCATTACATGAACATGCTTCCAAAATTCCTTGTTTAAACTCTTGATAATTCCAACAAACAGTTTAACTAAACTTTATTAACAATTCCAGCATATGATTCAAGTTAAAATGAAGTGAATTATTCAACAGCAATTCTTTCAGATTGGGCACATTGACTCCTATTATTGGAAAATTTCTTGTTACCAAAGTTATGCATCAAGTGATAAGTCTCCACTGATCATGGGCACCTTTGGGTACTATTTTGATGAAAACCTGTTTTAATTTTATTAGTGGTTGAGTTGACGTTGCATGACTCTGAATTTTGACTCTAAGATTTTTGTTAAGTGAAGTCAAAAAATAGACTAAGCCTTAGTTATTTGAGAAGGTGGAGCTCCAAGAAGCAAGCCAATTGTACTTGGGGTTATCACTTTGTTTATTGTCTCATATATTCCTTATGAACTTGAGTCTTCGAGCATATTGACAATATGAGATCTTTAATTCTAATAGCTCTCTTGCTTTAAGGTTTGAATTCATAGAACTCAAACTACATTTGCAAATCACTCAAGGTGCAACAACTACAACTCATCCAGCAACCTGGTCAAGGTCTCTTTTCCCACTGGATGTGATACATCTTCCACTGAAGCAAGAAAAATAAAACTATATCAAAATAAATTTTAATCAGCAGAAATAATAACAATAACAAAATGAATAACCTAGATAATAATATTTTTAGGTCATGGATAAAATTTGGCAAGCAGAGTTTACAATGAGAGAAAATTTAAATTTAAATTAACGTGCCCTTTGCAAACCCAATACACTACTTCCTAGTAAGCATAAACAAACTTCCACATTAAAATCACAAAGTTACAAATAGACCACTTGTTAATATTTAAATATTGACAATATCTGAACTCCTAATTATGATTGAATTTATAACAGAACCACGATAACCCAAGTTACACATGAAACCAATATGTAACAAACATATCTCTATATTAATGGAGTATTTTAGAAAACTATGATAATAGATTTTGAATCAAAACCTGATCAAGCCTAAAAGTAAGTCTAATCTGTCAATTGGGTCTAGCTACACTATCAGATTTATTTAGAGCAACTGCCAAAACCAAAACCATGATAGCCCAAGTTACACAAAAAAAGAATACATAACAAACAAATATCTATATCAATAGAGTATTTTAGTAAATTGCTGCTAAGAAAAATACAATAACATATATGAATCAAAACCTGATAAACCAAACAGTAAATCAGATCTGTCAATTGGGTCTCACTTAGGTGGTTGGGGAGGAGAAATGTTATCTTCTCCGCCCGTGTTCAAATCCCACTTATGACATATTTCACTCTGTGTGAGCCAATTGTTCTTGAGGCTATAACCCAAGAGAGATATCTTACCTTTGCTTACAGGAAAAACCACACTAACTTTAACCATTCCAAACTATGTCAAATTCCATTATACTATCCAAGGATGGTGGGCCTTCCCTTCAACCCATCTAACTCAAATAGATTTCCATCAACAAGTAAATATTTTACGAAATGGTATACATCATCCTTATTATCGACCAATTTCTATTCATCAGAGACAAAATCCTATGGTTTAGAAAAAATGTTAGCAATATGAATGGCTTCATTATTACTGATAGAAAGTTGATTGAGTTCAGGAGGAAATTTCCAATGAATTCATTCAGATTTGAGAATTCAGAGCCATGTACATTATGTACTAATACTCCTTTGCATATATAGAAATAATGTGATAATTCACATAAAAAAACTTATAATTGAAATCTTGACAAAAACTCTGCTCACATATCTTATCTTAATACATCCACAAAAAATGTGGTTAGCTATTTCTCAAAAAATGATTGTAAGTGGAAGTACTTTGCTAATTATTCTAAACATATTCTAAATAGACTATAATGATCCTCTAATTGTTTCTCATAACATCTCTATAAAAATTTTGTTTATTATGAGAACCCCTAGTTAGTGTACCACTTATCCTATGACTAACCAGGACTACTGAAAAACATAACACAATTGTGCATATATAATTTTATACCGAGGACTATTGAAAAACAAAACAAAATTATGCATAAACAATTGTCTACTGAGGGATCTCAAATGGCTATACAATAAACATTAATATCTTTAATTGATTTTGTACAATGAATAATTTATTTACCTTCTCCAATAGATGAGTAAAACAAGCTATTGCTTTATGTGATCAAATGAGTTTGCAGAAACAAGTCATGGGCCAACAAAACAATACAATATTTGGAAAGAAAATGTTAAAGAATATTTTCATATCCCACACAAAGATTTCAAGTTACCTTCTCCAAATATTCTTCATTTCAAATATATTGAGAACCTCTACCTTGGTATCCCACTCCTTAGTTACAACCCAAGTATTTTAAGGTTTTATCTTGAAACTCTTTGCAACCACCATGAGTTTCCTCTAAAGACTAATTCCATCAAGAGGAAGATGGCACACATGCCAAACATGACTATGATCCGAAAGGCAATGACATTGTAAACCACAACATAGAAAAATATGGTTTACAACAAAAAAGTTCATAATTGTGCTCCTAGATTCCTTTGGAATGTATTATGATTGCATTTTCATAATTAAGGACCAAAAAAGTCCCATTCAGGCCTCAAACACACATAACATAAGAAGATAGAGATTCTCTCATGTTTTATTGCTTCCACTTTTTTATGAGCTGCGATCTAAAGGAGAGTAGTTATGATAAGAAGGATTAAGTTTGCAATAGATACAAGTAATGTATTGTGATTGCATTTTCATAATTGACGAAAATAAAATCCCCACGTAGGTTTCAAACACATAGAAACCAAGAATCTGGAGATGCCCTCCTGTTGTATTGCTTCCACCTTTTTTCAGTTGGGCTCTAAAAGGAAAATAGTTGTGACGGGAAGAAGTAAGGATGCATCAGAGACAAGTAATACAATCTACATGTAGCCATCCACCTTGACTGTTGGATGAGCAAGAGTCTAAAACCAAGGGAATTTCCCAGCATTGAAGGAAACATAATTATTGCAAATATGAACCCATGAGGAATATCTTGTTCATTTGGGCTCAAATCAGGTGTCCACTAAAACTTCAAAGTACTGTATATCTCCCAAAAATGCAATCTTTTCAGTTGAAGAATAGTTGTGGAAACACCCTTGAACAAATTTAGTAAATCCTTACTTTCTGAAGGATCTCCATAGGTATTTTCCATATTTCTTTGTCTAGGTAGAGAGCATATTCACCACCTATAGATAAGAAGCATGTTGCAACATCAAATGGAGAAATTGGACCAAATCTGTAAGGTCACCATTTTTAATAATTGCATAGCAAGACAATTCCATCAATCCTACTAGTTCCCTAGGTTGGATGGATACATTTGGAATTTTAATAAGGGAGCTAATAAATGATGTTCATACATTAGAATGGAATAAATATTTAATAATGGAGCTTATTAAATAAATACAAGAGAAAATTGAAGTGGCAATTGAGCATGGAGACACATGAAGACTATGAGGCCCACACAAGCTAGAAATTTGGTGCCACATGGCATCCTCCTCTTGCAATTTCAAATCTATGGGAAGCCTAAAGCTTATTGGATGAGTTAGAAGGCTAATACACTTGGCCATATGCATCATAGGTCGAATTTGGGAGGAAATGTAACTTACATGGGAGAGGAAGAGTCATTTTGGATCTAGTGGAAAACGTTGACTAGATTCCCTAGCTCTATGACAACAATGATGAAGATACTATGACACATATGACACAAATCATATATGAAGGCTGAAATGTGACATATCTGACATTTCAGGTCGAAATAGAGCATCTAAGAGAGATCTCATGGAGTTGGGGAAGCTCAATGGGCTCCAACTCAAATTTGGGGAAGGTGGAAGGCTATGTTGATGTATTTGTAACTTCGGAATGTATTCATCTATGCATCTTATGTCTTGTAACCCGATGTTTATTCCAAGATGTATCTATTATGTAATTGAGTCATGTTGTCATGCCCCAATGTTCCGATTGGGAGGATAAATAATGTAAACAAGTCATGTCAAGTCATAGTAGGTAACCCTTCAATTGTCTGAGGGTTAAAGTCCCCGCAGTTCCGGGGCACTAGGGTTATTAGACTCTCCTAGTAGAGGTCTGCCCTAGTAGGATTTTAGTCATGCTAGGATTAGTATAAATAGAGAATTGGAGTCTCTATTTAGCACACAACTCATACACACTCAAGTGTAGCGCATAGTTGAGGAAGGAGAAGACACTGGGGCTAGATAAGAAGAAGGTTACTGCTGTCGGGAGATCACTTACTGTATTGGGGTTTTCTATTTTGGTGTTGATTCTATCTATGAGGAAGTTGCAGGGTTTTTTCCATTTATGGTTTCCCCAAGGAAAAACATTGTGTTCAATGTCTCTTGTGTTTGATTGTTGTGCTTGTTATTCTCTCAGTTAAAGATCCTAATAATGTTAGCTTAATGTTGAAAAACTAACATGGTATCAAAGCTAACCTGAGAAGAAGACACTGTGCAACTACGGGAACTAGGGATTCCTAGTTTGTGGATCTTCCTCCATAGATTTTCAGAAAAACTAAGGTGGAATAACTCTCCTCCTTAGGGTGCATCTTTCTGTCAAAGCATAATCCAATTCTAAGGTTTTTCAGTTTTGGACCCGACATTGCTGTCGGAAATTAGGGATTTTCATAGAAGAGGAATTTTTCAATGAGCCCAGGCCTTGATTGATCTCCTCCCCAAAATTGAAGTTAGGGATAAATTTCAAGGCATTTGGGTGGACAGAACTCTAGAAAAGCAAAACCCTAATTTTCTCTTAATCCAGCACTGCAGGATTTCAGCTCCAAATCCAGATCCGACATCTTGACCTGGTAAGATCTAAATCTTTTGTATTTCCATTTGAGGTTCTCAGTTAAGATGTCTCATCATACCAAGCTTGATGAAAATCTTGAGGGAGCTGATAACTTCCGAGCCTGGAAGTATAGGATCTCCCTGGTCCTGGAAGAAAATGAGTTGGACTCCTACATCCATGAGGAGGTTCCAGTTCCAGAGGGAGATGAGGCTAAGGCCTTGCATAAGAAGAAGTTGGTTATGGAAAAGAGGATCATTGTTGATTCTATCAAGGATCACCTTATCCCATAGGTGTGCTCCCTCAAAACACCTAAAGCTATGTTTGATTCCCTAACCAAATTGTTTGAAGGGAAGAACATAAACCGGAAGATGACTCTAAGGAATCAACTGAAGAATGTGAAGATTCAGAATGCAGAGACCATCTAGTCTTACTTCACGAGGGTTTCTCAGATCAAGGAAGAATTAGAAGAAGTAGATGAAGAAGTGGAGAATGCAGAAATTGTGAGGACCACCTTGAATGGTCTCCCTAGGACATGGGACTCTTTCATTCAAGGGATTTGTGCAAGAGAGAAGTTAGTCAAGTTCAGCAGACTGTGGGAAGAATGTTCTCAAGAAGAATCTCGGATAGTAGCTCAAGAAGAGAATATGGGAAGTGAAGATCAAGCTCTCATAGTACAATCCAAGAAACCCAGATCCAACCATCACAGAAGTAAGTACTCTCATCACAGGAATAACTCTAGAAAGCCTAGAGATAGGACTAAGTTCATTTGCTATACATGTGATGAAAAAGGACACTTTGCTAGAGATTGTCCTAAGAAAAAAAGTATCTCTCACAAGAAGAAGTGAAGCAAGAGAAGACATCATGCTCATGCTGTAGAGGATGATGAACCTTCATCGAAGAGAACCAGATATGAAAGTGAAGATTCTTCAAGCGAGGATGAATATGTTTTGATCTCCACTCTCATGGGAAACATTACTCATGGAAGTTATGATTGGCTTATTGATAGTGGGGCCTCCAAACATATGACTGGATTCAAGGAATCTTTTGTGAAACTTTCAGAACATGAATCACCTCACAAGGTGAAGCTAGGAGATGACTACCAATATCCAATAAAGGGTAGTGGGGAATCTTCCTATAAGCTGGACTCTGGAAAGTCTATAACAATGAAGGAAGTATTATTTGTGCCAGGACTCAAGAAGAACCTTCTCTCCATATCAGCATTGGATGCAAAAGGAATGAGGGTTGCATTCATAGATGGTCAAGTCATCATGTGACCAAGAGGAAAGACTATCAATGATGCAGTGGTGATTGGAGAACAAGAAGGAGGTTTGTAAAAATTGAAGGGCCATCTAGAACAAGCCTTGGTCTGTGACACAATAGAGCCAAGTGAACTTTGGCATAGAAGGCTTGCACATGTGCATTACAAAGCACTAACTCTTGCAAGCAAAGTTGTTGAAGGTCTTCCAGAAATACAAGCAAAACATGACGGTGTCTACAAAGGATGAGTGAAAGGGAAGAACACAAAGAAGACATTTCCAAGTAGCGAAAGCAAAGCAAAAGGAATCTTTCAAATCATCCACTCCGATGTATATGGTCCTATGTCATCAAGATCACTAAGCGGGTATGCATATTATGTTTCTTTTATTAATGATTTTTTTAGGAAGACATGGGTTTACTTCATGAAGAACAAAGACGAAGTATTCAACAAGTTCAAGGAATTCAAAGCCTTGATTGAGAATCACACTGAAAAGAATATCAAGACCTTTCAATCAGATAATGGCGAAGAATTCACTTCGAATGAATTCAAAGAGCTATGTAAAGAATCAGGGATTAAGATGGAGTTGTCCACTCCTTATAATCCACAACAGAATGGGATTGCGAAACGAAAGAACAAAACTATCATGGAAGCTGCAAGAGCTATGCTTCATGATCAAGATCTTCCTATGCATATTTGGGCTGAAGCTACCAGAACAGCGGTGTATGTATAGAACCATACTCTGCATAGAGTACTAGAGAACAAGACTCTTGAAGAAGTCTTCTCTGACAAGAAACCAGAAGTCAGCCATGTCAGAATATTCTGTTGTCCTGTGTACATACACATTCCAAAAGAGAAGAGAACAAAATCAGATCCTTCAGGAAAGAAGGGTATATTTGTGGGATAATCTGAAAGCTCGAAGGCTTACAAAATCTATTTCCCAGGATACGAGAATATTGACATCAGCAGGGATGTGACATTTGATGAAGACACGGCATACAACAAATCCAGAAAGAGACCTGCTGAAGAACCTGATGAAGCAGAAGCACTCAGAATTCATGACATAACCATGAATGAAGAAACTCAAGAAGAAGATTGAGAATATGAAGAACCACAAAGACCTATAGATCTACCTCTGGAGAAGAATCCTCATAAGAGGAAACCTCTTGGGTATGTGAAATTATCCAAGGTGCGGAAAGGTATGGGGCTCCAGAAGAGAATCACAGAGAAAGAAAGAGGACCAGATCCTACTCCAAGTATGTAGCTTTACTATGTGATTTCATTGATAAAGAACATTCCAGTTATGAAGAAGAGGTAGAATGGAAAGAATGGAAGGATGCTATGATCGAAGAGTACCAATCGATCATGAAGAATGATGTTTGGGATGTTGTCCCAAGGCTAGAAGGGAAGTTAGTTGTAACTTCCAAATGGATCTACAAGATCAAGCATGCTGCAGACAGTAGCATTGAAAAATATAAGGCAAGATTTGTGGCTCGGGGTTTCTCTCAGAAAGAAGGAATAGACTATGAAGAAACCTTTGCACCTGTAGCCAGATACACTTCCATCAGATCAGTACTTGCTCTGGCTGTAGTAATGAAATGGAAGATACACCAGATGGATGTCAAGATTGCCTTCTTGAATGGTGTAGTGGAAGAGGAAGTGTATGTAGAACAACCACTCGGTTTTGAGACACATGACAGAGAGTCTCATGTATGCATATTAAAGAAATCCCTGTATGGTTTGAAACAGGCACCCAGGACTTGGTACGGCAGAATTAACAGCTTTCTATCCAGTTTGAGCTTTACCAAAAGTAAAGCAGATTCCAACGTTTACTACAAGGTTGAAGATGGCAACCCAGTGATGCTTCTACTGTATGTAGATGATCTATTTGTGACAGGTATGGATGGGTTGATTGCTGATACGAAGAGAAAGCTTGCTGCCGAAATGAAGGACTTGGGTATGATGCATTATTTTCTAGGTATGGAGGTGTGGCAGAGTGCAGATGGAATCTTCCTTGGACAAGGGAAGTATGCAGTAAAGATCCTGAAGAGGTTAGGGATGATGGACTGCAAGGCTATGGCCACATCTATGGCATCAAACCTGAATCTATTGAGTGATGCTTCATTAGAGACGGTTGATGCTATGATGTATCGTCAGATGATTGGGTCCTTGATGTACCTGATGAACATGAGACCAGACATTTGCTTTACTGTGAACACCTTCAACCAGTTCTTGACAGATCCAAGAAATGTTCACTTGATTGCTGCAAAGCATATTTTGAGGTACCTGAGGGGTACAGTTGATTATGGGCTCAAGTACGATGTGAATCAAAAAATTAACCTGGAGGGTTATGTTGATTCAGATTGGGCAAGTAGTGCCATTGATAGGAAGAGTACTTCAGGATGTTGCTTCAGTATGGGATCAGGTGTGATCTCTTGGTTTAGCAAGAAGCCCTGTGTGGCACTGAGTACAGCTAAAGCAGAGTATGTCGCAGCTTGTTCAGCTAGTTGTGAGGTAGTATGGATGAGGAAGCTATTGTTTGATTTATTTGATCTCCAGTTGGATGCTACTTGTATACATTGTGACAACCAGAGTTGCGTGAAGTTGTCAGAGAATCCAGTGTTCCATGACAAGTCGAAGCATATCGAGATCAAGTATCACTATATCAGGGATATGGTGCAGAGGGGAGCAGTGAAGCTCCAGTATGTTGTGACGGAGGAATAGATAGCTGATGTATTGATGAAGCCATTGGCTAGGCTGAAGTTCGAGTACTTCATGGAGAAGCTTGGTGTTCTCCAGATCGAGGTTTCCTCCAAGGGAAAGTGATGAGACCCATAGCCATTCTGACATGGTGAGAGGATTGGTTCCTTCCATGGTCAGATGTAAGGGCTGAGCCATTCTATCATGGTCAGAGGATTTAGGTTCCTTCCATGTCAAATATGAATGCTGGCCATTCTGTCAAGTAGGACAGATGTAAGGGCAACTGCCATTCTGGGAATGGAGGCACCTGGTCAGTTACCAGGAAAACTTAGTCTAGGACTGAGAAGCCATTCTGATATGATAGAGGGATGTGTTCCCACTTGATCAAATGTAAGGGCTGAACCATTCTGTCATGGCTAAACGATTAAGTTCCTCCCATGTCAGATGTGAGTGTTGGACATTCTATCAAGTAGGACAGATGTAAGGGCAACTGTCATTCTGGGAATGGAGGCAGCTGGTGAGTTACCAGGTAGCTCAGTCTGGGACTAGGGGCCATTCTGATGTGATGATAAGATTAGTTCCTACATGATAAGATCTGAGCGCATGCCAGTTCGATGTGATGTGTTTACACATGGTCGAATGTAAGTGCATATCCTTTCTGACAAGATGAGGTCAGATATAAGTGCTGAGCCATTCTGGCACAATGTGTTTACACATGGTCAGATGTGAGTGCTGTGCCTTTTTGACAAGATGAGGTCGGATGTAAGTGCAGTTCCTTTCTGGTAAGATGGGGTCGAATGTAAGTGCAGAGCCTTTTCAATGCGATGTGCTTGCACATGATCGGATATAAGTGCTGAGCCTTTCTGACAAGATGAGGTCAGATGTGAGTGCTAGGCGTTTCTGACAAGATGCGGTCATATGTGAGTGTTGGGCGCGCCTTTCTGACAAGATGTGGTCAGATGTAAGAGTTGGGTGGGCCATTCTGACTTAAGTGTCAGATATAAGCACTGATGAAGACCTACATGAAGGGTAGGCATATAGGATTGACTCTGTCGAACTTCCTGTGATGAGAAGAATCGAGATAGCACCATTATGAGATAGCAGATGATGATCCAGACTTGATGATGATCCAGATCAAGTGATCCAGATGAGATGATCCAGACTTGATGACAATTCAGATCAAGTGACGATCCAGTTGTGATGATGATCCAGACTCGATGATGATCCAGATCAAGTGATCCATATGTGATGATGATCCAGACTTGATGACGATCTAGATCGAGTGATGATCCAGTAATGATGAGCCAGTAGTCATTATGATGCAGATCCCATGATGAAGAAGACTTGAATAAGAAGATGACTTGAAGACTCAGAAGACGAAGAAGACTTGAAGACAAAGAATACTTGAAGACTAAAGAAGACTTGAAGATGACAAGATGATCCAGTTGATGCAGAGAAGAAGACCAGTGCTGAAAATTCTGTCGAAAGAATACCTTCCTAGTTAAGAGGGAGTGTTGATGTATTTGTAACTTTGGAATGTATTCATCTATGTATCTTATGTCTTGTAACCCGATGTTTATTCCGGGATGCATATATTATGTAATTGAGTCATTTTGTCATGCCCCGATGTTCCGATTAAAAGGATCAATAATGTAAACAAGTCATGTCAAGTCATTGTGGGTAACCCTCCGATTGTCTAAGGGTTAAAGTCCCCGCAATTCTGGGGCACTAGTGTTATTAGACTGTCCTAGTAGATGTCAGCCCTGGTAGGGTTTTAGTCATGCTAGAATTAGTATAAATAGAGAACTAGAGTCTCTATTTAGCACACAACTCATACACACTCAAGTGTAGTGCATAGTTGAGGAAGGAGAAGACACTGGAGCTAGATAAGAAGAAGGTTACTGTTGTCGGGAGATCACTTAATGTATTGGGCTTTTCTATTTTGGTGCTGATTCTATCTCTCAAGAAGTTGCGGGGTTTTCTCCATTTATGGTTTCCCCGAGGAAAAAAACTGTGTTCATTGGCTCTTGCGTTTGATTGTTGTGCTTGTTATTCTCTCAGTTAAAGATCCTAATAATGCTAGCTTAATGTTGAAAAACTAACAGGCTAGGAAAGGGAAGACACGTGGAAAATCATGAGCACGCAACCAAATTCAAATTAGATTGATTTTTTGGATGGATTGGGAACCTTAGAAGTCTAAGGATGTTTACAAAATATAGGAAGAAACCAAGATAATGGATTTTTATCATTTGAGAAATTGTTATTTGTGAATTGTTTTTCCAGTTTTCATGCCATTTCATACTCATGGAGGGATTGCGCCTTGGGTGAGATCATTTACTCTTTGGGAGATATATTCCTGGTATATTTATGATTTTTATCAGTAAATATTCTCTATTCTTCACTCTCAAAAAATTTCAAGTCGAAATACCCAATATTTGTATGTCAAAATGACTTTTAATGAGCAAACAATGACCATTTCCACTCTATTTTGATATAAGCCATCGTAATGCTTATTATTTTGAATGGAGTAATTTATGTCTAATAAATGTATTATGAATGGACTTTCATTAATTTTTATTTCAAGTCTCATGTTCATTACTTAGGAATTGGAAGCCATTTTACTCATGTTTATTCCATTGGGAGAAGATTTGGTGCTTTTCCCCTAAGGGTCGAAATTGTGATTTGGGAGTTGTTTTGGAAAGAGTCATAACAGACTGAATAAACTGAAACATGATGTATATGAGACTTTAAAAATTTCCCTTACACATCCCCTTCCTCTGTTCTGAAATTCAAGTGACTTTGGGACCATTTGAGAAGCCATTTCCGACAATTACCCAGGGGAAATTGGAGCCCCAATTTGCTAGTAAAGACTCCTACTTTGAACACAACATTAAAAAAGTTTGCAGAAGTAATTTGGGGGTAATAAAACATCCCTGAATATCATATTTAATTTCTAATATCATTCATGTACCTTCTGAGAAAATTTGGGATCATTTCGGCCAATTTGGATGTCTAGACATCAAAACTAGTTAAGGTCAAAATTGGGAAAAAGTGAAAAAAATGGTCATTTAATAAAATTTCAAAAAGGGAAATTACAAATGGTATCAGAGAATGGTATTGGAACCTGGTGGTATTAAAAAGTATTCAAATCAATAAACTACCACCCTTAGATACTGAAGTTGAATTTGTTTTTTATTAGAGGAGAAGAAGTAGTAGAAGAAGAGGTACATTTTGCTACAACTATGACTAGCGAGGGGAAGGGACCCATTGATCATGAAAATATGGAATATATTAAACTCTTACAAACTCTCTTTGATGACATAACCAAGAACATGAATCAACAGCTTATGAAAATATTCAAATTGTTGGTTAGACAATTTGGAAGCAAATTAGGAGTAATGGGAGATAGCAGTAGTTCACAATCAGAAGAAAAGAAGACAATGGGTGAGCATATTTTCTCAAGAACAGGACACCATAATAGAACCCATGAATCTCAGAACACACCAAGGCCTACTACACCTAAATTTCTTGTACCCAAAGAAGAGCCTAACATTCAACTTAAACTTGCTACAATGGAAAAGAATGGGATAAATTGGATGAAGATTGTAAAAGAAGTGTACCATTTGATCAGTACTTTCTTGCTGCAAACAAACTCAAAAAGAAGGAAGCTAATAAGTCTCTATACAAAAACAAATACTTAAATTGTTCCATTAGTAAATTTCTACTCCCTACTTTGATGGTTCCTCTCAAAGTTCTGCTAACACTTCAGTGCAAACATTAGATGTGTATTTTCAAATGAATCCAATGGTAGAAGAAGATGCCTTAAAAATGGCCATATTGCACTTGGAAGGAGATGCCAATGAATGGTGGTTCCATGGCCTGAAAAAATTGCGTCATGATAAGGTTAAAACATATGGAGAATTTATTGACAGGGTACTAGAGAGATTTGAGCAAAAATATCATGAATTGTCTTTCAAAGAACTAGCACAATTGAAGCAAATTGGAACCCCGACTGATTATATGATGGAATTTCAAAAATTATCATTCAAGGTGGCTGATGTGTCTATGGTAAAGTTAATATTTCTTTTCACTGAAGGTTTTGCTGAACCCTTGAAAGGTTTGGGCAAATCCCACAAGCCCACTACATTAAAAGATGTAATGAGCTTGACTAGAGATCTCCAAGATGTGCTTCCTAGAACACATCTTGAGCCTAACTCCGAATTTGAAAAGAAAACTTGGAAAAAAGATGCACCTGATAAGAAGGCTTGGCAAAGAGATTCATCTGAAAATAAAAAGAACTAAGGACTAAACACAAATGAACTTCAAAGAAAAAAATTGTGCTTCACATGCTTTCAACCATGGACACCGAGGCATAAATGTACTAAGGGAAAGGCTTGATAGATAGAAGTGTTTTCTGATAATGATGGGTATGAAGGGGGTATGGAGGAAGGAGGACACATTTCAGATCAATAGGAGGCATATGATACAACAGTTGAAGAAGAAATACAAGAATAAAATCAGCCTTCACCGGACAAAGAAAGAATGGCAGTACTTTCAGCAGTGCCTCTCTATCACACTATTCGATGAAAGGGTGTGGTACTAGGAAAAAAAGATTCAGTTTTGGTAGATGGAGGAGATACACATAACTTCATTGATGAATATATGGTGGATAAAAGGAATATACAAATTGAATCATTTGATAGCTTCACAGTTGTCATTCCCAGTCACAACACAATGCAGTGCAAAATATGGGTTCCAAAGTTGCAAGTCACCGTAGGTCACTATACTTTTGTTGATAGTTTTTATGTGGTTAATTTTTCTGATACTAATGTGGTTTTGGGAGTGCAATGGTTGTATTCTATAGTGGAACATACAATAAACTACCAAATTCCTGAGATGAAATTTCAAGATTCGAAAGGTGTACTAAGGTTTGTAAGAGGGAAACACACTTACCCAAACCAAGTAATGACTTGCAATAGTATGAGATATATATTGAGGCACTAGGACATAGAATGGGATGCTAAATTTCATATCTCATCTCCCAAGACAAACATAAGGGTTGTTGGTAAGTTGGTTCTTTCTCCTACATCCTACACTTCAAAATTTTGCAGCATTCATCCAAATGAAGTATGGGTGAAAGGTTCCTATTTTATGGTGCCACATGAAGAGTATAAAATTTCTATCTCTCCTTTTGATGATGACATGATTAGAGAGCCATATTATTTACATTTTCAGCAGCATCCCTTGTCACATTATGATGATACACATCCACATGGATGCACCTATGGTATTCCCTTAAGTCACTTAGAGACTCATGATTTTCTTTGTTCCTTAACTAGTCCATTTGATGTTGGGGGAACTTCATCCCACACTTAGGTGTATATACATATGATCAAAGGACATTAAAAATCTTATATAATACTTCATGCTTGTGTGTATGGGATAAACGGTGATCTACTTACTTGGATGATCATATGGGACCCTGGGATCATTTTTGGTTTCATTGGTTTCAATTGTGGGGGCAACAAGCAACATTGGAGATTTATTCATCACTTGAGAAGATGAATATAATCACAATATTGCAGCATAAAAATCTTAAATTGCTTGAGGACAAGCAATCTTGGGTGGGGAGGACTGTAATGTCCCCATTTTTAGTAATTGCATAGCAGGACAATTCCATTAATCCTACTAGTTCCCTAGGTTGGATGGATACATTTGTAATTTTAATAAGGGAGATAATGAATGATGTTCATACATTAGAATGAAATAATATTTAATAATGGATCTTATTAAATAAATACAAGAGAAAATTGAAGTGACAATGGAGCATGGAGACACATGGAGACTATGAGGCCCACACAAGCTAGAAATTTGGTGCCACATGGCATCCTCCTCTTGCAATTTCAAATCCATGGGAAGCCTAAAAGTTATTGTATGACTTATAAGGCTAATAAAATTGGCCATATGCATCATAGGTCGAATTTTGGAGGAAATGTAACTTACATGGGGGAGGAAGAGTCATTTGGGAGCTAGTGGGACACTTGGACTAGATTTCCCAGCTCTATGACAACAATGATGAAGATGATATGACACCTATGACAAAAATCAGATATGAAGGATGAAATCAGTCATATTTGACATGTCAGGTCAAAATAGAGCATCCAAGAGAGCTCTCATGGATTTGGGGAAGCTTAATGGGATCCAACTCAAATTTGGGGAGGTGGAAGGCTAGGAAAGGGAGGACACATGGAAAATCATGAGCACACACCCAAATTAGAATTGGATTGGGAAACTTATAAGTCTAAGTATTTTTATAAAATATAGGAAGCAACCAAGAGAATGGATTTTGATCATTTGAGAAATTGTTATTTGTGAATTGTGAGAGCTAGTGGATGACTAGTTTTCTTGCCTTAACCAATTTCGAGGGTGAAAGATTCCCATCCAAGTTGGTGTTTGGAGAGGCCACTGAGGTATTTCATGGAGCTTTAATGAAGTCTTATTTTCAGTTTTAAGCTACAGGAAATCTTGATTATTCTTCTATTGTAGTACTTCCTCTCAACTATTTATAGTTGTCATGCCATATTCATGCTCATGGAGGGATTGCGCCTTGGGTGAGTTCATGTACTCTTTGGGAGATCTATTATTGATATATTTATGATTTTAATCAGTAAATATTCTCTTTTATTCACTCTCAAAAAATTTCAATTCTAAATACCCAATATTTGTATTTCAAAATGAATTTTAATGAGCAAACAATGACCATTTCCACTCTATTTTCATATATGCCATGGTAATGCTTATTATTTCGAATGGAGGAATGTCGCTCTAATAAATGTATGATGAATGGAATGTAATTATTGTTTATTTCAAGTCTCATTCTCATTAATTAAGAATTAGAATCCATTTTACTCATGTTTATTGCATTGGGAGAAGATTTGGTGTATTTTCCCCAAGGGTCGAAATTATGATTTGGGAACTGTTTTGGAAAGAGTCATAACAAACTGAATAAACTGAACCATGATGCATATGAGAATTTAAAAATATCCTTTACACATCCCCTGCATCTGTTCTAAAATTTGAGTGACTTTGGGACCATTTGAGAATCCATTTCCGGAAATTACCCAAGGGGAAATGGAGCCCCAATTTGCTAGTAAAGACTCCTACTTTGAACAGAACATTAAACAAGTTTGAAGAAGTAATTGTGGGGTCATAAAACATCCATGAACATCATATTTAAGTTATAATATCATTAATGTACCTTCTAAGAAAATATTTGAGCATTTGGGCCAATTTGGAGGTCTAGACATCAAAACTAGTTAAGGTCAAAATTGGGAAAAAAGTGAAAAAAAATGGTCATTTAATAAAATTTCAAAAAACAACATTGCAAAATACTAGAGCGTCAATAAGGGTATTATCAAAAAACCTAGACAAATGGCTAAAATACTATTGTCGAAGAGTTTTTCCTTTGAAAATGTCAACAATAACCATTGTGCATCAAAACCCTCTTGAAATGATCAACAAGAAGTCATGATTCAAAAGATGAAATATAATAGATGTGGGAATCCATCCAAGGATACAATCAATCATCAATACATTGTACTTTGGAGAATTCTTGGTAATACAACTCAATATATACATTGTGCAAGCCCTCTTGTGACCATGTTTATCATCTAATGACTTAAGTCACAGTCATGCCAAACAACATAGATGATCCAAAGCATGCAATGAAGAGTCTTCCAATATATCCCTTGTTGAAATGATACTAGTTGTAAATGAAGTAAACTTAGGGTCCTTGTAACCAATCTCTATCCATCTTGAGATTGTAAACACGAGATAATTGTTATTGAATGAACTAAACACTGAAGAAGTCAAAATTTGATCCTTATTGAGTTCAAAAAATCATACGATGGTCGTCAGTACTCCAAAAACAACATAGTAAAATAGCTCCATTATAGGATCGTCCTTTCCATATCTTCAATTCCCTTTAAGCTTCAAAATCGTATATGCTCTGATATTTTCATAGTCGTGACCTTCATGGAAATAAAATAAAATAATCAATCAGGAAAAATACATAGAATATGAATGCAATGAGAACATAGGTCTTTCTATGCAAACACTTGTGACAATGATAGGAAGACAGTGAAAAATGAGCATGCATAAATTCTATCCTACCATGCCATCTTATTAAAACAAAGCATTGGAAAAGGGAGAGATAAGAATTAGGTCTCTTCACTCAAATTAAAATCAAAGTTTATCTCCCCCCATTCAACTCATAAATTTTAGGATTGAAAAATCATCAATCCCATATCTCTCTCGATGTATTTTGATAACAAAAATTTCAATCCCTTTAAATCTCAAACATAAAAATTCCCCTAAAATCCCTTAAGATGATTAATACTTCTAGGGTAAACCCTAAAATTTCAACTATATAGTATTTTAGGATAACCTTGTGTTCGTGAAATGTCAGCTACAATAATTGCAAAACTCATTTCTTTCATGAACAAGTTTATCCCAAAGCATTAATAGATTTTGTGCCTAGGATGATTCTAAATGTTTTACAATTGAGGATGAAGCCCTTCGTTGAATAGGAAAATAATAACCCATCTATGTTTCTTAAATTCAACATGTACACAACATGTGATAGGCATATTGAATGGTAATTTTATGCACTACTCATCTAGTTGTATTGACAAATATAGTTCTAGAAAAAAGTTTTGCAACTTAAAGGGGCGTATGCCATACTCTGCAGCTCATTTTAGCCAAATACAAACTTATCTACTCTAAAAAGTTTAAGGTGGAAGCAAATCACTATTTAAACATTGCAATTTATATTTTTGTATATTCCTTAAGATAGTTATGTTGACATTTAAAACCTTTCAAAGCATGTATTTGAGATATATGTTGATAGTTCATATCATAATTGCACATCCCCGCAATACTAACTTTTATGTTGTGTATGGATTTTACAAGGCTTGGATTGGAAACTTCCATTTTGAACTCAATGCTATCAGTAATATATTATGGTGTGAAGTTTTGTGATCCCAAACTAATAGAAGCACACAAACACCTTCCTGAGATTTAAATTTTAAAAGTTCCCCAAAGTTTAGGTCTCCTCCTTATGGCAATGGCCTTGTGGGTTACCTCAAAAGATTTACTTTGTGATATATGGACCATCCAACAATGTAGAAAAAGTGATGTGCTTTAAGTATAGCATGTCCAATCACTTCCTATCATTTTCCATGCTAAAAAACCATTCCACCATCATATCAAATCTTAGGAAGTAGGCCATCAACAACATGAGCATCCTGATAAATAAAAACCATCCCACTTGTACAAAGATGGAAATAAGTATTTGGAACCCCAAAATAATCAATCCTGATGGAGTTGAGTTGATAGCCTCAATGTAGAATTAGGATTAGACCACTTTCCATAGGAATTAAGCACAGGGATCCCAATTCACTTTTTGTGTTTGATAGTTCCTCGGTATTTTTTCCGAATGAGTGAATAAGCCTTTTCAACTATGCTCACATTTCCTCCTCTTAAACATCAACTATGTCTCCTTTAGATCAGTTGCTGAAGATCGAGATATCTTACCTTTGCTTATAGGCTGGAGGCTAGGGTGCTTCCTTACATGTAAAAAAAACACTAAGTCTGGTCTAAATAAACAAGAATGTTCTGCTCTATAATGCTAGAGCTAACACACAATAACATAAACCAATGACAATCATCAAAAGTAACAAATGTAAAACATCACATTCCAACGCATTGAAGTGTCAACTAATAGAAGTACTATCAATCATTTGATGTGTTTCAGTTAAAAGCAGTGAGATAAAGAAACATCACATGAAAGATGCAGTGTAAAGTGGGAACCCTATTACTGGGACAATACTCAATTGAACATTTGAGTACCCGACTCTTAAAAGGATCCCACTGTTACACTATTGCAAACCATTGAACACTAATATCGCCTTGTATATTAAGCTCCTCACAAGATCATGACACAATGAGGTACAAAATGAGACCTAAATATGAACCTAAGCTTCTATTTATATTCCAGGATCTCTTGACCTAGTCAACCTGATGACGGTTAAACACCCTTCCGTTTACTTATTTTTATCAAAATTACGACACATCTCAAAATAAAGGGATTTTATTGCAATAAAAGAGGTATCTATACCCAACAACACCATAATTTAAAAGCTCCTTAATAGATAAACCTTCTCTTGGAATGAAGTTGTCTTGATTGATTCAATGTAATTGGAATTGAGTATCATGTACAAAGCAATCATTTTTTTTAACTTGGTATAAAACATCCATATGGAAAACACAATAACAATGATCTAGCATGATTATAGTGAAAATAATTTTCTATCACAAGTTAGATGTGAATGCAATCAAAGGAAATATAACCTAGGTTATCTTTCCTCGGGATTTTATAACTAGCATCCATGTATGTGTTTGGATAATTGTAGAGATATACATCTTTTTTTTCTTGGAGCTGATAATGTTGGTATTCAAAAAAGCAACCCAAATAAACAAACTAAAATCCCATGGAGGAGCTAAAGGCCTAGATGGTCGAGAAAAATGATTGTTTTGTCCATACTTCAAAGAAGACCCTGATTCATATGCATGACTAGAATTTGGCCCTCGACATATTTTCATTCCATCCACCTAGAATTAAATTCCTCCTTTGAATGGCAGAATAGGTTGGAAAATGACAGTTGTCATGCATAATGACACTGGAAGCAGTCTCATCTAGGTCCATGTTTGCAGTGTTAGAATAGGAGAGTCAAGCTAAACTAGTTAACCTATCTAAGAAACCAACAACATATCATAAAAGATAAGAATAGGAAAAGAAAAGGACAAGAGAACACCGATATACGTGGTTCACCCTAATGGGTTACATCCACGAGAAGGTAGTCTTCTATTATCTCCAGAATGTCTTCGCCAATCTTACAAGAGAGCAAATCGCAAATACCCTAAAGAATATAGATGATGTACAACAGTGTCACAATAGTACCACTACTACATCAAGAATACATAATGTGTAGAGACTCACTTGACCCTATTATATACTAAGAGATGAGGAGGAATTACTCTCACATATTGCATGTGGGATAATATAATTCTCCAAAACAACATCTCTTAATACAATACCATGGACAAATACTCTACACAAGTAAATAAAACACCATATAACTATGGGTTAAATGTATTACTCTTTTACATAATATTGTAGACAACTTCCGACATAATACAAATACATTATTAACTTCCAAGGAATATAATATATTCCAACACTCCCCCTTAATAATGGCTGGAAGAAGGGCCCATACTAACACTAAGGAAGGAGTCATTACTGCTCCCCCTTGATGACAACTTCCCACATTCCAAGCAAGGAGAGAAGATGCACAAACTTCACCTCAGTGAAGGATGTGGTGAAGATATCTACTGCCTATTACTCGGTAGGACAATACTGAAGAGAAAGAATACCATCTGCCATAGGCCCGCGAATGTAATGGGAGTCAAGGCGAGATGCTTTGTCTTCGAGTGATATATTGGATTATAAGCAAGCTAGATTGCACCCTGATTGTCACATTTCAACACAGTGGATGATTTCGGAGCCAGACCAAGCTCTGTAAGAACATGCCGTAACCAAACTGCTTCTTTGGCTGCTCTATATTCTGCTTCACATGAAGATAAATAAAGAGTCTTCACCTTCTTGCTCAACCAAGAAATCGAACCTGAACCAAGTTGAAATACATAACCTGCAGTGGACCATCGATTAGAACTGTCACTTGCCCAATCAAAATCTATGTAACCAGAGAGTGAAACTGTAGTACTGCTCAAATAAAAAACATCATAATGTAATGTCCCCTCTAAATATCTCAGAATCCTCTTGGATGCCTGCCAATGACTTTCATGAGGTTGTTGCATGAACCGAGAAACCAAACTGACATCAAAAGAGAGATCTGGTCGAATGTGAGTTAAATATATCAAACTGCCTACAAGCTGACGATAAAGAGTAACATCAACAAGTGGTGTGGTACACTCAACAGTTAACTTTACACCAGACTGAAATGTCGTAGGAGCAGATTTACAATCAATCATATGGAAACGAACCAAAAGGTCTATAGCATACTTTGGCTGAGAGAGAAACATACCATCTGCCATATGGCAGATTTGAAGACCCAAGAAATAATGCAATAAACCAAGGTCAGTCATTTCAAACTGCTTTTGAAGATCACTTTTTAGATTTTGAATAAATGTAAGCTGGTTGCTTGTGATGATTAGATCATCTACATTCAAAAAATTTGCATCAATTTTATCATACCAAGCCCTCGGTGCTTGTTGGAGACCATATAAAGACTTGTGTAATTTACATAGTAAATTTGAAAAGAAGTGACCAAAGCTTGAATTTTCCTACTCAGTTGGCGGAGTTTCATCTGGGACGGGAGAGTGTTTTCAGCAAGGGCTTGAATTATTACTCGTGAGTCTCCCAACATGATAATTTCATTGATTCCCTGACTTTTGGCTAGCTGAATTCCCTGGCATAGGGCCAGTTCTTCCTCTATATTATTTGTTTCCCTTCCAATCCCCCAAGAAAAATTGAATTCCTTCTTTCCATCCGAGGTGATGAATACCCAGCCCCCCCCAGCTTCCCCAGGATTTCCTTTAGAGGACCCATCAATGAACAGTACCTCTTTATGAAGTTGGGTCAACCATCTTTCGAACTTCGGTCCTTCTGTCCTTATTTCCCACGAGCGCATTTCCCTCTTGACCTTTGCATTTTTCCTAGCTAAATCAGAAGATAGATTGTTCAACCATGCTTCTTCCAGGGGGAGAGAGGGCATACAGACGAATCGCACCAGAGGTGAGAGAGACAGCCTCCCAACAGTCCTTCTAATTTTGCAGCAACCTGACTGCCCAGTGCAGCTTTCCCTCTGAAGATACAAGAATTCCTTTCAAGCCATAGCTTCCACAGAATAACCCTTGCGAGAGTCATTGAGTAGGATTTGGTTACCAGGTTTTTAATATTGGTGAAAGGGGAGTGGGAACACCAGTTGATAAAAAGGGAATGAATGTTGTCCAATGGAAGTTTAGCATTACCCAAAAGAGCTGCTTTCCAGATCTCTTTAGCAAATGAGCACAAGAACAATAAGTGCTCGATCTTTTCTTCATTGTTCAAACAAAGCGGGCATCTTGTAGGGCCTTCCCACCCCTTTTTTTTAGACCATCTCCGGTCAAAATTTCCCCATGGGCCAAATTCCAGATAAAGAAATAAATTTTGGGAAGGCTTTTAACCGCCCAGACACTTTTCCAGATATCTGAGTTTTCAGTAGGATGGGGATTTGATATGAAATTATAGCCCATTGAAGTGGTGTAGATCCCCATTTTCTTCCCCAACCCTCTAGCCTCCTTTGTATTCCTAGTAACCAGAGACTTTCCATGGAGATTAGCAATCAACATATTATTATCTAGGCGGGTTGGGCATTGGATACTCCATCCCTTCCAGGAACTAGAGAAATCTGAGTTTTCATTATTAAGACCACTTTTCTAGAAGGATTTAACCAAGTCGAGCCCTAAGTGTTAATCCTACTTTTTATTTTGTCCACAATTGGCAGCCAGTTGGATGACTTCATGGTGGTCTTGAAGATGGGCACTCCAAGATATTTGAACACATCCCATTGGGTCTTCCCTTCGATACCCAAGATTCTTCTAATGTCTACCATCTCTCTAGGATTGCAGTTCCACCCTAAAATTTGAATTTTCATGTAGTTGATCTGACACCCCGAAGCGTCTTGATAGAGCTCCAATTCTGATTAGAAAAGTCTTGCTAACTGAACACTGGCACCTCCCAAAAGACTGGTGTCATCAACAAACTGGGCATGGTTGATATCCTTAACCCCTTGGAAATGCGGAGACCAATGAGGTTATAGTGAAGTTGAATTTGGTCTAGCTGAAAACTGAGCACATAAGCTTGAATGGCATAGAGAAGAGGAGAGAGAGAGAGAAACCCTGGTGAAGCCCACGAGAGGCTTGGAAAAAGCCAGTTGCATGTCCATTGACCAAGGGAGTGATACATGGACCGTTGATACAGGCTTGGATCCATCTAATGAATCCCGGGCCAAAATGAACCTATGCATAACTTGAAAGAGAAACTCATATCTAACTCTGTCAAATGCATTAGCAAAATACAGTTTAATAATCTTACATTTTTCCCGGTGATGAAGACTACAGTGAATTGCTTCTTGGACCAGAATGATGTTGTCAGCAATATGCCTTCCCTTAATAAAGCCTCCTTGGTTATTAGGGATTATAGAAGGGAGAACCTCTTTGATCCTATTGGCAATTACTTTGGTAATGATTTTATACCCAATGTTGTAAAGTGAAATAGGTCTGAATCTGTCAAAGGAAGTGGCCCTTTTTCTTTGGGAATCAACGCGAGGTAGGTTGAATTGGTACTGCCACCAATTTTGTTACAAACTTGGGATTTTATAACTATTTTTTGAAGGTCATGCTTGATGGTTTTCCATCATGTCTTTAGGAATCTAGTCATGAAGGCATCAGGGCCTGGGGCTTTATCGGACTCCATACCTGCAAGGGCCCTTTTGAATTCCTTTTTCGAGATGGGGGCCATGAGGCTTATGCTAATAGAGTGGTCAATTAGCTTTGGGACCGAGTTGAGGATAGGATAATTGGGAAGAGTTCTAGGAGGGGTCTCCACAGTGTAGATGTTTTGAAAATGGTTATGCGCCACCTTCTTGATTTCCTCAAAGTCTTGAATCATTTTCCCTTGAATCTGAATCTCCTTAACGCTTTATAGTTATTACGTCCTTCCAATTGTTTACGAAAGAAGTTCATGTTTTTATCCCCAACCTTTAACCATAATCATCTCACCTTCTGCCTCCAGTACTCTCCCTCAATCCTCCAGGATGCATGTAAGTTTCGTTGCAGCACAGTTTCCTTTTCTAGGCTAGCAATATCTAGAGGTTGATCCTCCTGCCATCTATGATGAATTTCGAGATTTTGTTGAGCTTCGATCCTCTGCGCAGCAAGGGATTTCAGTGTTTTAACCCAGGATTTGAGAGCTCTCTTGAGCCTCCTGAGTTTTTCTTCCCAGACATAGAACGGGGAGCCTGAATCCGGAGACTTCTAAACCTCTTGAACGAGCTCCTGAAAACCATCCTAATTGATCAAATTTAGGCTATATCGGAAAGGGATGGGGCCAAGGTTTTTCTCCTTGGACAAGTCCAGCAGAATCAGATTGTGATCTGACATGCTAAAGGGAAGGATGGAGGAATCTACTATGAACCCAAGAATCAGGAGTGGTTGATGAAGAAAAAACCTATCCAATCTAGCCACAATATTCCCTGGACCAATTCTTCTATTGGTATAGGTGAATAGACTGCATGCTAGCTTGATATCCTTGAGGTCCCAATCCCTCATAATTCTCGCAAGGGGTCCCTGACAATAGAGACTCCTTTTTTTTCCTTAGCGGTGAGAGTGATATTCATATCCCCAGTAAGGATTAGATTCTTAAGATGGTGAGAATCTAGAATGTCCTGAATACTTTTCCAACATTCTTTCTTCTCTGAAAGCAAGATAGGGACATAAATATTAAAAATGATTACATGAATTCCAGATTCCTTATGTCATAACTTGGTGAAGATCCAATGAATGTGAGTAAGAGATTGAACCAACTCGAAAGAATCTCTCTGCCAGAGCAAACCAAGTCCTCCAGAAGCTCCTCTTGCCCTCCTAAATATTCTTTCTCCATTTTTGCAAAAGAGTTGTCTAGTCTGGAGGAAGTCATCTTCCTCCATTTTTCCATAAGAGCTGACTAGTATGGAGGAATTCATCTTCCTCCATTTTCGTCTCCTGGATCAATAGAATGTCGAGAATGAAAATGCAGATTAAGTCTCTCATTGCTTTAGATTTTTTCCTGCTCCATAGACCTCTGCAGTTCCAGGAGACGATTTTCATTACTTACCTTTGGGGGGATTGGCGGCCCCCTTAGAGGCCTAGATTTTCTATGTGGTGAACCTGGGATCCATCATTGCTTCAATCATGGCTTGTGCTCCGAGAAGCTTATCTATGTAGGTATATTCCTCTCTACGTTCCTTATCAGATTTCCTCCCTCATTTAGTTTTTTCCTGTGAGAATTGATATTTTCCAATTTCGCCTTCCTCTTCAGATGATTGATTTGATGGTTCGGGATAAGCTATTGTTTTTTTATGAATACCCTTGCTTGGCAATCCTTTCCCCTCTGATCCAGGATTTGGTGGGGGATCCTCGGCCTCTGGTTCCCTCTCCTCATCTGGCCTTTTCCCGCTCCTTCATTCACTAGTTCTACAAATGTATTCCTTTCTTCAGGTTGAGGGATCTGGGTCAGTTCATCATTTCTATTATTCTGAGATCCCAAATTTCCCCCATCTTTTTTCTGCGTCTCTTTAGTGCTAGTATTGGCTTGTCTGGCTTGAGTCCAACCATCTTCTACTTCTTTATCTGACTGTTCTATTGGCATCTTTAGGGAGTTCTTTTGGAAGTTTCCATAATCATGACAGTGTTCACATTTGAAAGGAAATTGCTTGTAGTCCAACTTCTGATCGTCTTTCCATTCTCCCACCATTAACTTGATCGCCTCTGGTAAGCCAGCTTCCAGATCGACTTCTATGCAAATTCTGGCACACGAGTAGTTCTCTTTGGGGTTTACTCTGTCGATATATTTTCCTAGCTTGTCCCCAATGGTTCGCAGGGATGAAGTCCAACAATGGATTGAAAGATTGGGGAGGAAATCCCATATCGGCACAGCCTTGGGGACATCCACTGTTGGGCCAAAATCTGGTGTCCAATGATTCAAGTAGATGCCTTGGTGTCCCATGAAGTAGGGTCCATTATGGAAAATCAGATCCCGATCTTCTTTGGACATAAATTCGAAAAGAAAGAACCATCTTCCAACCACATAACATGTGACGCTATTGGAGATCAGAGGTCTCCAATTTTTCTAGATCTAGTTGTCAGTAGTATTAGGCGGAGGCCAAAGACCTGTGAACTGATTGACTAGGGCTCGATCTGCACGAAAGTAACCATGAATTCTTTCAATAAAATTTTATTTCAATGATGAATTCTTTCAATAAAATTTTGTTTTCTCAAATTTCTTTCAGAAAGTAACCATTGATGAATCCATTTTATGATGTTGATGCTCAAACTTTTTTGGTTAATTCTACAAGTCACCAAAGCCAAAAGAAGACGAGACTCCATCCCAACGTATTTGTAAAAGAGAAGTGCATCATATGATACAACACAATATAATTCTCTTATTTCAAAGAGAAGTAGGGAGGACATTGTAGAAGGGGAGAGGAAAGGTATCGATAAAAGAGAAAATGTAGCCCCTCTAGTTTATAAAAAAGGTCAACAATGGAGGGGTTTCAATCTTACGACAAAACGAATGGCTAAAAGAAGTTTCAGAATGAGCATACTTGATAATGAAACTAGATGCTATGCCAACAATGACACCCTCATAACAACTTCAAATTGGAATACAAGCTTAAATTGAGCATGGGCAAGCAGTCTACAGTTCGTATCTTCCATATGACCACGTGTGAGATGCCATTTTCTTTTTTTGGGAAAAAAACCTATGCAATCTAACAATATCATTTATATATTTGTGGATGTTGTGAATGAATAGTACTATAATCCACTTGTTTTAAGGTAATTAGCGCCATTTCTCATACATGGACCGTAACTATCTATAGCTATAGGTTTTCTTTACATTTAGGGAAGGAAAAATCATTTTTTTTCTTAAGATCAAACCTATGAAGCTAATATCAAACCTATGAGACCACATATCACATTCTTACAACTTATATGTAAATTCCTTTCATTGATTGTGCAGTCAACACAACTAACTCTAGCGCCCCACCATCTTTGGTTGGTGATGCACATATATGAGGTGATAAGAATATAGCACCCATCCATGGATTAATGTTGTATGTGTTTTGATACCCAAACTTGTCATTTCTTAAACTAAAACCATAATGGTGTCGATATGTCATGGAGTATGGTGTCAATTGATTTGGTTTCGTGTCACTCTCTCAAGTGACACCTGGACTTGGACATCAATACCACTACTTTAAATGTTTGTTATTACTCCCTCCTAGTGAATTGTACCACCACTTTCTTTAGATTCCCTAAACGATGGATCCCTTCACATTTTCTTTAGATTCCCTAAATGACGTATTCTAAGATTTGAATAGTAATGAAGGTCTATTATAACAATTTTTATATTTGATTTCCTTGTCAGCAATCCAGAGAAGTTTCCAGGTTCTTTTGTGTACATTATTTGTTCATAATAGCCACTATTATTTTATAAAAATATGCATTTGGGTGATTTCCAAATGGAAAATTCAAGATAAGCATGCTTTGATTAAAAAATTATTGAAGTTTAAGGTTCCTGTTAGGAAATTCAAAACAAAGTTGTTGCAAATTTAAAACTGGTGAGTTTTCTTACATCACAAGTGTTGAATAAATCAAAAGATTGAATATACAACATAAATGAGAAATACATGATTTGATTTCAATATGGATATTGGGGTTGAAACCATTCCACGATCGTGGTATGGACATAAATCCACTCGACGATCACCTTAGTGACAAGTGCAAATGCATAGTATGTCTTGCGCAAAGGAATCAAAGCATTTATGTGTTTCAATACCGCTAAAAAAAAGGCCATTAAAATACCATATACTTTTTAATATAGAGTATATATTTTGTCCTCTTAAAAAAAATTATGATAATCTAGCATATAGTTTCTTCTAATATCAAACCCCCTTTTTATTTACTATTGATGTATTTTATATGTTGCGATGGATTTACTTGGTTGGAATCCTGAATTCGTCATTGGATTGTGAACAAGATCAACATTCATGTAAAGATCTGCCTATGAAATGTAATATATGTAATGACAAGTGATAAAAAGTATCTTTACTCCTTAATGTGTATTAGATAAATATTGTTTATTTGTGATCATGTAGAACAATTATCCTTGAATAGAGACTTACAGTCGAATCTCATTCATGTTGGCAGGTGGATTGGATGCACATGGTGCGAAAACGATAAGGGTCAAAGAAGACTGCGCAAGACGGATATGTCAACAAGTGGTCGGCTTGGTTGCGCTTTTGTATTTTTGGTCCGAGTTAGTTAGGAAGTTTGTTAAATGTGTACCATTTTGTAAAGGCACAAGCCTATACAAAGAGTTAGAAATGTAGTAGAAAGATATCAGTAGATGATCTGAGGTCTTATGTTCAGAACGAATATTGTCTTTTGCTTGTCTTACGAACTGTTTTATGGGTTTTGAAGATGAATGTTTACCTGCAAAGTAATATGACATAGATGATGCTGGAAACTCTATATTATGCAATATTTGATCTTGTGATTGTTGTCTCTGTGGTTAATTACTGCAATTTGAATAATGTGATCTGAATCGGTAAATGTTGCGATCTGATTTCTTAATGTTTTTCTTATATGAATGATGAGAAGTTTTCGCATAATGGATGGATTCTTGTATGTCGATCTATTTTCTGCATAATGAAATGGTGCAATACTAAATCAAATGATAAATAATAAAGTGGTAAGGTAAAACCATGTTTTGGATCTCTAGCTGATAGTGCGACTGAGAGATTAAGTGCGCAAGTCCTCTTCCCTTCTAAGTAAATTTGGTTCTTGCATCTCTCCCTCAAACATCTCGGGTGATACCTCATCTGCTTTGCAGGTGTTGCTGGATAGGGTAAAACCTGTCTAGGCCGGTGTTTAGGGAGATCGCGTCGAAAAGGGTGTTGACAGTGTGTGAACACCTGTCTACTGAAGTGAGTCAACAATTCATAAGTAACTTACCAATAAGAGGGATGCATGTCATAGTGGTGGGTATATTCCATTGCATTGGGAATGGCTCTCCTGGGAATGTATCACATTGGGGAGAGTATCGTAGAGGGAGGTGAAAAAGCCTCTCTCAAATTAGAGGGGATAGTCTTGGGATAAAAACACAACTCCCACTCCGGAGTTGTGTAAGGAAGGTGAGAGAAGAGGTGGAAGAAGCGGTAGAGGAGCGAATGTGGTACACAAAAATATTGAATGGAATGCTTTGAGAATTTGAACAATATAACATCCACAACCAGTTGTGCCAAAATGGATTATCATCAATAATTACATTAAATATTTTAGCAGACAAAATTTTACATTAATACTCGGGTAAGTATGTTTGTTATTTTCTCCCCATGTTATGCTCTCTCCCTTCTTAAAAAATCCTTCTTAGCGAGAAAATGGATTGCATGGATTGTTATCTTGTGACAAGAGAATTTATAGGTGGGTGTGCTATTTTTGTTTTTTAATTTGTGATGTATATATTTCAACAATTATCTATGGGATCTTTAAACACCACATAAACTTGCATTCTAATATCCTGAGGGGTGTCCCAAAAGAGATCAAAGTTCTACATGAGCTCTATACTGATTGATTTCATACTATGCAATCAACCCTTCCCCAATTTGAGGTGTATCTGGGACCGGGAAAGAACACCAGCTTACTCAGCATACATGCCACTGTCGGCTCACAAATACCATAGTCACTAAAGGGAAGTGTGTGAACACTTCATTATGCCATTGTATACCCTGATTTTCTTGAAAGAATGCAACTGCATGTCGGAAGAGGCATTGCAGGTGGTTGAAGAATATGCAGACTATTACTTGACAGAGGATGGATTATATTTCAGAATGTTTGGATGCTCCAGAGCGCCCTCACTACTGCCTAAGTATGCCACTGACTATGTTGTCCACAAAGAGGCAGTTAGACAAGTCTTTTTAGATGGCATTGGAAGTTTTTTGTTTGAACATAAGAAAGAAACTTACCCTCCTTTGCCATTCAGGTTGGGAAGCTACAAGTTTACTAGGGTTAAGAAAGCCGACGAATTCATGGAGGTGTTAGAGAAATTCCATTTTGGGGAAATGCGTTTCCACAGAAATGATTCCCGGAATAAGGTTGCAGAGCACTGCAAAGAGGCGAATGTGCATTTTGAATACACTGGCCACCGGGACAGAGAAGAATCCATTTTCCGTGGTGCGTAAAATATGACAGCTTTAAGAAGAAGGTTCAAGAAGAAAATCACCACCAAAGGTGGAAAAGGACAGGATGAGCAAGCAAAGGCCGAGGAGGAGGAAACTAGAAAAAGGAATGAAGATGCTAGGAGACTAGCACAAGAGGTTGAAGGCTAGCTCAAAGGTGAAGAGGAAGAAAAGAGAAGAGCTGCACAAGAGGCAGCTAGAAAGGCAGAAGAAGTTGTCAAGAGTGAAGAAGAAGAAAAGAAAAGAAAGATGGATGAGGAGTTGACAAAGCAGGAAGCAGCAAAGTTGAAGCTAACAGATACCGTGACAGAGCAATCAACTTCTAACATAGCAGACAGTCAGGCTCAGGACTTGGGGAACCCTGACATTCAAGATCCTGAGACAGCTCTTGCCAGCACAACAGGACAGGCTATGGGCCCCACCCTTAGGTTGATTCACTTTGAGTAGAGGAAAGGGGAGGAGGTACTAGATTGTAATACCATCTTTTATGATAAGGAAAGGAAAAGGATAGTAAAGAGGACTGAGAGAAAGGTCGAAACTGGGGGGCAGTTTCGGTAAAATGATAAATGATACAACTATCGTATACGTGACAGACAAAGACCCCAGGTTCACTATCAGGGTGGGGGCTGCATTGATCCATGCTTCTGAGGACAATGTAGATAAAATAATGACTGATCTTGAGCAGTCAAGGAATTCCTCTTCCCAGCTCAAGGATACCCTGAGAAAGGAAAGAGAGGAAAATAATAGGTTAAAGAGAAACTTTGAAGACATACAAAGGGAAATCAAGTCTTCAAAGGCTGAGCTTCAGGTACTCCAGATAGAGAAGAGATCTATGGAGACCGCCCAAGAGTGTCTGGAGAAAGTGCATCAGGAATATCAAGAGTTGAGGGCAGATAAGGAGCAGCTGCTAGGCAAGACATGGGAATTGGAGCTACAAAAGGCTACCTTCGAGGAATCTGAGAGACAATATCAGGGGCAGAATGCAAAACTTAAAGAACAGATTACCTCATTGACAGTAGGTCTAGAAGAGGCTAAGGAACAATAGGTCAGTCTTCATCCTTTCAAGGAGCACTTTCTGGCACAGAAAATCAAAATGCACCAGGTGCAGGTGGCCATTGAGGAAGAACGGTGCAAGGTATTGCAGGTGGATAATCGACTAGAGGAGATTTTGGAAACCTCTTCTTATTTTGTGGATAGATCGTAGGACATTTTAGAGGTCCTGATAGGAAGGATGGCGAGATTAGAGGCGAATGAAGAAACCCCTGCAGAGCTACCATCGAAAGATCAACAAGCCCTAAGGCAAAACTATGATTTACTAGAGTTTGCCATTAACACAGCTGAGGAATTCAAGAAGGCCGTCAAGAAGACGAATGGGGTTTGTGCAGAGTTTTTTAGGACACTCTTGATCACTTATAATCATTGTCAGGTTGAGAATGAACATAAAATGGATACCTTTCCAAACCACAGCCTGTTTCTGGAAATTTTGCAAAGGAGATATCAGGAAGACGAACAAAGGATACAACATATTAAAGCTTTAGACGAGCAGATCCTGAAGAATGAAGTAGATCATGCCGCGGTTAGTGTGCAACTGTTAGAAGATCAACTTCACCTGAGTGCAGCTAGAATAGAAGTCATAAGAAATCAAGCTGCTAAGGTCGAAATAAATATTCGCTTCCTGGAACCTTCTAAATTCGAAAGTATTGCCTCAGAGGCTTTAGCATGGAAGAAATTTTTAAATAGTCAAGAGGGACCCCCTTGATGAACATTTTGTCCACTTCATTGCAATATTTGTAAATTTTATAAACACTTAATGAAATTAAATTTATGGGAGGCGAAGAGTTGGGGAATCCCAAGAGTCATTACGTGGGCAGCCCAACAGTTTTGTTCTTGTGTATAAATATAGAGAATAAAGAGAGGAAAGAGGACTTTTTCCCAGTTAGATTAGTGAAGACATATTGTTAGAAGAACTATTTCCTTTTGCAATAGATAATTACAGTTTTCCTGTTGGAGAAAGCTTGGTGGAATGTTCAAATGTTATGCTATGGATTTGTTGAAGAGGAACTATTTCATTTTCAGCTTTGTGTCCATTAACTGTGAGATCGTTCTAACTCTTAGGACCTATGTTCTTGTCTGAATGATTTCTGGTTTATTTTATGAAAATTACCACCATGAGTAATGAATGTTGTTCATAAGCAATTGGCTATCTGGTTGTTTAAATATCTTTACTTGTTCATGTGTTTTGGAAGAAATATCAGCTATATGTAATTTCTCTTTATAATGCATGCACAAAATTACATTACTCATTAATAAGTGACAATCTTGCTCCCTGGGGATAGGTAGGTAGTTAGATTTAATTTCTTGCTGTGTGTGATTTAGATGCATGAGAGCCTAAGACAAGAGGTAAGAACCTGCGCATCACATTGTGAACACTCCTTGCATTCCCAATCAATTTGCATTTTAGATAGGCACTTGCATATCATATTTAGAGTCAAAAAATACAAAAATATACAAGGTGGACAGGGCCGCAACCGGTAAAACCTTTTTATTTTTGTTACTTGACCTACGGTAGCCAGACCGCAAACCGGACAGATTCCCTACACCAAACAGTCACGAGCTAGTTGGGAACGTTGACTGGGGAGAATCCCTTGCTGTTGTTGCCTAGGAATTTCCAGGCCTCAACAGGACTGATTACGACTGAAAAACCTGCTACAGCAGGGATTTTATGTTCTAGATCAACCTCAAGGATTTATTACATCTGAAGAACCTGTGTCCATGATCTTTTCCATTCAGACAACCTTCGGGGTGTATTACATGCGAATAACTTGCGTACCACACTAGAGATCCTTATTACACTCGTCCAACCCATAGGACTTATTACATCTGAATAACATGTGTACCACGCTATGGCTCATATTTACATTCAGAACATGTCTCAGGACTGATTACGTCTGAGTAACCTGCATATCATGCCAGGATTGATTATGTTTGAGTAACCTGCGTATCATGCCAGGACTTGTATTTACACTCAGTCAACCTACAGGACTGATTACGTCCGAACAACCTGCTACACCATGGTCTTTTCTGCTCAGATAACCTGTCTCATTTCTCATGTGAGATATCATGCATCTGCGACTTTTGATATCTCTCTGTTTGTCACTCTATATACTCATTAATTTTCATAACAACCAGAGTGCTCAATATAAATTGTCAACCCACGGAAGTCTATTTATTTCAAAGGTAACTAGCAAAATATATACATAAACATTTTCAGTAGCTGATGAATAAAATACAACTCATTCAATCCTAATCACTGCTCAGTAAACTCATCTTCCTGTAGAAAACCAAATTAAATCATTAATCTAGGAATTGTAAAGGACTTCAGATTCCTACAATATCAATCATGTGGTTTATAATATAAGAATGAATTGACCTAGAATTACTTTTGCTGAAAGTTAAATCCTATCTTACCAAATCAGAAAAATTGCAAACCATCAATCAAAACAACCAATTCATAAAAGCAATGATCTATCTAATTCAACAAACTCTAAGAAAGAAAAATGACAATACTACACAAGAGCTGAGTATGTCTGTAACAACTAGTACTAATTAACACACTTTGCATAAGGGAAAGGATTATCCTACACAGTCTATTGTCACACCACAGTATTACAGCAAACCAAAGGGAACTGATAATGCAATTATTTAGTGAATTCTCTTGCAGCTAACTATGAATGAATCAAGCTGAAATCCCACATTAAACATAAATAACTAGACTAAAACATCTACTACTACCGACAACTCTGTAAGAAGGCAGGCCCTGGCCTTCGAACAAAGATGTTGTTGAAGGCTTAACAAAGGCTACAACAAAACAATTTTGAGAATTGCTGCTCCTTTTATTAAAATAATCAAAATACAATTACAGTCTCCTCTACTATGGCTATGATCTCTGTCAAATTTCCAACCCTCGGCTCCAATTTCTTGTTCATACTTATACATAAAATGGAACAGTTGAGTGACATCAATATTGGGCAGCCATGAAGATCTACGATCTTCAGGCTGCCAAATTAAACAAGAATTGTTACAACTATTATTACATTGCATAAGATCAGTTCGCAACAATGAATGAGATTAAAATTTGAACTATTTCATAGGCTGAACCGAGTTCCAGCTAACGAGGAGAGATACTCGGGTAGTTTCAACTAGATGCGTGGAAGGAAATCTGAGATACTCTCATCAACAGCTTGGATTGGATCATCAAACGTAAAACCGATTCTAGGCGTTCCTCATCTCCAAATGCAGTGAGTTGTTACACTTAAGACATCTTCTTCAACGGCTTCAGTCCGAGTCATAGCTTCAACAACATACTTTGAGGATGTTGGTTCATGTGTTTCAGCAACCTGCTCTATTTTTGTCCTCTTGGAATGCTAGTGTTTTTCTTGGACTATCTCTATGTCACCTGATTGTTATGTTTTATCTGAAAGTATATTAGTGTCCTCATAATTGCTTCCCGAAGGAAGCAATTAAGTACTCCTTGAATGTTGAGGCTGCACTACCTCATCTTCTTGTAATTCCTGATCATGAATCATATCCACTAACAACCTTGTTTCCTTTGTTGATTCCACATTTGGTGTCTCATCTCTCCCTCGGCCTAAATGTGCCGATTTCCAGGATACTATTTTTGTCTTCTCAACCTTGTATTTAGACAATTTGAACAACTCCCCACATTCAGGACATAAAAGTTCCTCATTCTCTGAAATGGAATGTGGGTTTCCCAACTGGTTAGCAACTTCTGCCAATGTTTCTAAGCCCTATGTAACATGATTTTTCCTAGCTTCCTTCCATCTCTGTAACTCCTCTCTAAGTTCCTGCACATCTTATTTCAAAAACTCATTTTCATACAACAAATTCTCCAACTGGGGTTGGCCTTCAGCAGCTTCCTGTGGATCAATGGATTCCATAGGTCTATTTCCCTATGGTTATTATGTTTCAGTGGGTAACCTAGGTCTTAAAATAGTGATTTCAACATTTGCCACCTCTGCTTCCCAAGCTGGTCCTTCTTCTTTTTGTAAGACCAGATGATTGTCCTTTAACCATTGATCTTTTCTTCTTTCTCTATGGCATAAGAAGGGTAGAAAATTCTCTTGTTTCTGCCAAGGGTTCTTCTTCCTCAATTATAGTTAATCTTATCTCAGACGAATATTCAATGTCAACGACTTGATAGTTTATCTCCTGAAAATACCGTGTATCTGCAACTTCACCCTCTTCTACTGTGGCATTCGCAACTCCAACTTTCATTGTCGTTGCTTCTGTAGCTGTTCCAACTTTTGTTTCTGTTGTTGTTGTTGCAGCTGCTAATGGCACAACCTCTTCCCTTACCATCGTTGCTCCAACCATTTCCTCTATGGGGTTTGTTGATGTTGCATCTCCCCCCAAATCGTCTTCCTGATCATCTCCACCTTCTTCCAACTCTTCACCCTCCCCCCAGCTGAACCTGAGGAGCTCCGTTCGACCTCTCTTTCTCCAATATGTCCTACTGCAGGTGCCCAATGCACCCCAGCTCCAGCAACAAATTGATCCCATGTTAGGTTATGTTGTGATAAGGATATTTGCACCAACAATTTAATTTATAACCCATGGATTATGACAGAAGACAATGGGTGCCTAGATGTCTTAACATAGTGTGCCATATTTTATAGAGTGTGTAAAAGATAAAATGGCATGTTTGATAGTCTGCCATGGCATAAATGGGAAAGCAGAACAAATTCATAAACGTAGAAAATTCTATATCTTCCTTTGCATGTAATGTACCTTTTTAGGAAGATAGCGACCTGGTCCTAGGGTCTTGGTAATGTCTCGAGTGCTATTCCTCTAGACCTTGGTTGCACCTTCTTCCCTGCTGCTAGAAAGTATTCAACTGCTGTCAAATTATGTCTTTTTCAGGAAAACCATCGATTCCCAATCTTGGGTAGTCCCATGACTTCTGCTAAAGCCCGTTCTGATACATCTATTCTTAATCCTCTGATTTCTGAATGTTCTCCGAACAAGTTCAAGGTGAATTGGAATTCTATTTCTTCATGAAAACCATTCAGTCTTTGTAAATATTTAATCCATCCAACTTTCCAAAAGATGGAAAAGACTTCCCTGTTTGCACTCAAGGCGTCTAAATTATTGGGTTCATATATGATTGGAGCACCCATACTGTTTTTCCTCAGCTAGCTATGATGGCGAATGTAGCAATGGATAAATTCGATGACTCTGGTTATGAACCAAATTTTAGACGCTCAAATAAATGAGCTCGAAGTAAAAGAAAAAAGAGAAAATGAACCAGAGGGACCACCTGAAACAACAATGATATTGCGGGACCATGCAACTATGTTGGGTTTAGAAGAAAAAGAGCCTACTGAGGAAATTCAACTTTCAACAGTTAATGTCACAACAAGAAGCAACGGTCCTATAATGGATGAAATTTTATTGCTGCCCAAGATTAGGAAGATTCAGGAAAGTATGAAGAAAATCAGCAGTAATACTCAAACCCCACCTATACCTGATTTAGTCATAACAAAGCAACAATATCCCGCGGTAAGTAAGCCTGTGAGTGCTACAGAGAATAAGACAGAAAACACCAAGAAAAATCTAAAAGAGTGTGATATGGGATATGACATAATAGAAGATATCAAGAAAATGAAGGCAAATATTTCTTTATTTGAAATGTGTAACTTACCTCAACAAAGAAAGAAGCTCTTGGAAGCCTTTGATTCACAAAATAGTAAATCCCAAGATGATGTTCAATCAGAGGAAGAGATCAGCGAATCTAGTATTGGGGGAAAATCTATATCCCAAACATTACCGTTTCTACTTACTTTTGAGATTTTCAATCATAATGTACACAATTGTTTGCTGGATTCTGCAGCATCCTCTAATGTTATGCCTCTTTCAGTCTATAGAAAGATAAATGGTCAACTGACACCTTCTTCATGTAAAATCATCCAGTTGGATAGAACAACAGTTAAAGTGGTAGGAGAAATGAAGGATGTAATGATATGATTATCTACGGACGAAATGGTTTTCCAATTTATAGACATCATGGTCATGGATATACCAAAAGCATATGGATTGATATTGAGCTGGGACTGGTCTGCGAAACTAGAATGATATTTTTCAACTGACTAGTCTCACATGTGGCTGCCCTATAAGAACTATCAAAATCAGATCAAAGTGATGAGAGAGCCACATATGAAACATAATGTGACGCAACTAGGAGGGGAAAATGAACCTGTGAATTTTTCACATTCAGTTTTGGGTAAATATTTCATTGAGTTTGAACTGAGAAACTATCAAGCAGAAGAAGCCAGTGACGAATCAGATACACAGTCCGAGCTCCTTCAGTTTTTGTGGACTGATAAGATTGATTGTAACATAGTTAATTTAGTGCTAATTTAGAAAGTAGTTCTAATAATATAGAATTAGAAGATAAATTTTGGTTGTCATATTTTGATGGTTCTAAAACTCAGGAAGGATCAAAAACCGATTGTATCCTATTTGACACGGGAAAAAATAAACATTTTCTTTCTTGTAATTAGAATTTGAATGTACTAATAACACAGCAGAATACGAAGCTTTAATCCAAGGCTTAAAGAAGGCTATTGAATTCAAAGTAAGGAATCTAAAAAAAAATTGGTGATTCTAAAATAACAGGTTCAAAACACATTTCATTGTCTATCACCGCACTTGAAAGGCTATCAGAATGGAGTTTGGGAACTTGTAACAAATTTTAATGCATTTAATATCATTTCGATTCCTAGACTACAAAATGCAGCAGCTGATTTGTTAGCAACTTCTGCTGCAATATTAGTGCCTACTAATAATAGATGCTCAATTGAATTGATTTTCAGGCCAACTATACCAGACACTATCACCAATTTAAGGGTATTCGATGACGATTCGCAAATATTGGAATTTTTAACAAATGATGAGAATTTCAAAGACTTTGTGATTGATGACGAAGAACGTCAATCCAATCTCCAAAGTGGTAACTTCATACCTAAAAGGGTCAGAACATTGGAAGGAATGTTTGATTTGAATAATAAATTCAGGAAGCCATCCAATGTCAAAACACACAGTTCATTTATGCAATATGAGCTGGTGAATCTTGGAACAGAAACCCAAGTATGTGAACTTGGGGATATGTTGTTCACCAGGTGAGAAAAGCAAATTCATCAGTTTATTTCAACAATATAGGGATGTCTTTGCTTGGAATTATGAGGATTTGAAGACTTATGACACTCGCATCATCCAACATGTTATTCCAATTAAAGCGAGAGTGAAACCCCTGATTCAAAGTGAAGTAAAAAAGTTACTCGATGCGAAGATTATTTTCAGAGTCAGACACTCAAAGTGGGCGGCGAATTTGGTACCGGTAAGGAAAAGTCCAGTGAAATAAGACTATGTGTAGATTTCATAAATTTGAATCGTGCCTCAGATAAGGATAATTATCCAGTCCCACCAATGGAGCAAATATTACAGATGGTTTCAGGCTCTGAATTGTTCTCCTTATTGAACGGTTTTTCAGGCTACAACCAAGTCTTGGTATTAGAACAAGACAGGATGAAAACCACATTTTGTACGAAATGGGGGACGTTTTCTTACAAAAGAATTCCTTTTAATCTCATTAATGCTGGATCAACCTTCCAAAGGGAAATGGAAATATCTTTCTGAGGATTAATTGGTAGCAGTTTTGTAGTTTACCTGGATGACGTAACAGTTTTCTCCAAGAAAATAGAAGAGCATATGTTCCATCTAAAACAAATTTTTTATCGCTGTCGGAAATATGGTATCTCATTGAATCCTAAGAAATGTGTTTTCACAGTGTTAGAAGGAAATATATTGGGTCACATCATTTCTAAAATGGGGATCTCCATAGACTCGGAAAGGATAGAAGTTATAGCACAGATCTCCTTACCCCACAATAAGAAAGGCATGTAATATTTCATGGGGACTATAAATTTTGTGCGAAGGTTTATGCCTGATTTTGCTCAAATAGTCAAGCCTTTGCAACAGATGGTTAAGAAAAGTGTACAGTTTAAATGGACTGACATAGAAAAATGTGCATTTAACAAAATCAAAGCAGCAATAGCTCATGCACCTTCCCTCAAAAGTCCCGATTTTGAGAAAGATTTCATCCTATACACTTTTGGAAAGGTCTGGTCCAAAAGGCGTTAGGTGACTTTGAGGTGCAATCCTTCTCTAATTCTGAGGAAATTTCAAAGAGGCAGAATCTTTATGCATATCTGCATAGGCAATGCATCTTTTCATTTTAAACAGCTCTGCAAGACTGAGAGAGGGGTTAGACTGAGGTACAAAATTCTTACATTTGAATGAAGCATAATAGTATAGCGAAGAGGAAACTCTTCTGTCATTTATTATACAGGTAAAAATAATGTTAGGTTCATCAACTGTGATGGGGATGATTTTATGCAAAAAAGGTGAGCCTATTCTGCAATCTTCCTTAAGGTCATCTAGTCTACTGAGATGCAGAACTTCTATTTTTCCACTAATGCTTATTGGAAATTTTGGAACTCTACCTTTGAGTTGTACAGGATTTCCTTGAATGGCTACACCATGTTCGTTTGTTTTTTTCTAGTGAAAAGATGGTATAGCATTTCCTTTTTCCATATTCATTTGGCAACCTGAATCTATCATACAATCAAGCTCATAAGCTTTAAATTCAGATGGACAAAACTTTATTTGATGAAATATTTAGGACCAGTGAATAGCCCTAGAGAGCCTAGCAATAGTTCTTCATCATGGCAATCTTCTACTTCTCAATAACTTGTGTATTGAGAATGTTTTGGACTGTCAGCAACTTTTGGTGATTGTAGTGCTTCAGCATAGGCTTTGCACATTTTTTCATTAGAGGAATGGTCTCTTTCTCTGATTATTATTTCAAGCATTATTTTCAATTCTTCTATTTGTTTTACTAGCTTCTTTAAGGAAGTATGCTTATATTTGATTTGTAGTCTAACCATATTCTCTTTATCTTTTCTAAAATTTTGTCTATCCTCATGATGATCAGGATAGCCCTTGTATAAATGTGCAAGCTGGTAGAATGTTGGATTCTTGTTGATTTCTGGAGAGACAGATTTCTCTCTCTTATGAGACTTTCTCTTTTTCTTTCATTCTAGCTAAAAGATTCCTCTTTTATTCTTTTAGAAATTTCCTTTTCATATACTATTAAACTGGAGTCTTATATAATTCTTTATCAATTTCAACAATCCTAAATTCTGAAGAGACCTTAAGCGGGTTAGAAGAGAACATATAAAAACTGAAGTTAGGAGGACCAGAACACCCTCCTAAATTTGCTTCTTCATCAAAATCTGAAGAAGAGGATTCATATAAGTCAGGGGCACATTTATCTAGATCAAGGTCTGAATCAAAGGAATCATGTTCTTTAGGTAAGAAGACTATTTCACCTTCAGGGTAATCCCCTGCTTCACACCAAGCTAGATCCCATCAGATTGGATCTAGATCTTCTAAGAACAGGGAAGCAAGTATAGGATTTTTCTTTTTATTTTGGCATTTGTTTTCCCAATGGCCCCTTTTTTTTTTACAGGGATGGTTAAAAATTATTAAGAAACTGGCAAAGAGGCTGCCAGGGCCATTACATGGAAATACGATTCAGTTAATCTGAACTTCAGCTTCATTTTATCACTCCTATTCTTAATTAACAAACCAGAAACTAATCCAAAATTTTAGAGCATGGATCTATGTCCACAGCGATTCAGTCCTCTCCTTGCAAATGCTCTTCATCCAAATCCTGCATTTCAAGTGACTCTTTCTATGATCTGGAACCTGCTAGTAGACCACGATCCTAGCTAGTTGAAGATTTTGGCACCTATGCACATCACTGTGCTGCGATCTCTGACTGTTTGAACAAAAACTTGAATCTTCAAATGCTGTAACTGGCCCACGTGGAGAGGTCGGCCTGGCAGACTTAATTTTAGAGGATCGTCTGATATGAATTTTCAAGTGACTCTTTCTATGATCTGGAACCTGCCAGGGGAATAAATTCAAGTGACTCTTTATATGATCTGGAACCTGCCAGTAGACCACGATCCTAGCTGGCTGAAGATTTTGGCTACTATGCACATCACTATGCTGCAATCTCTGACTGTTTGTCCACAAACTTGATTCTTCAAATGCTGTAACTTGCCCACGAGGAGAGGTCGGCCTGGTAGACTTAAATTCAGGGGATCATATGATATGAATTTCCACCATTGACCGTTAACTGACTCTTTCTCAGTAGAGTGCCACGATTAGCTTCTACATCTGCAAGGCTGTTTAGGTTCCTCAGAACATGATATACCTTGTAAATTCTGAATTGCAACAGAAAGAGCAGGACTTTCCTGTGAATTTGGGCAAGCTTAATATCCGTAGGGGCCTTCTTAGTGTTTAACGCATTGACAACCAGTCTGGAGTCACCCAAGACTGAAATCTTTTGGCTATTTAGCTTCCCAGCTTGATTTAGGCCTTGCCACAGAGCCAGATACTCTGCATGATTATTGGAGGTGTAACCTAGGCCCCAAGCATAGGTCAGATGAATTTTGCCAGAGGGCTCAAAGAGGATGCCTCCTCCTCCTGCTTGTCCAGGATTCCCTTTCGAGGCCCCATCAAAGAAGAGGCACCATTCATCTAGGGCTGATCTCCACTTGATGAACTCCTATTCATCCAACCTGATTTCCCAATTTGTCTTTTGCAGAGGTTTGATTGCTTCCATGATATGCTGGTTCGCATTGAACTCCTTAAGCCAACTCGACTCTTCTTCAGGAGGGAGGGTGGTCGAATTTCTAATAAAGGGCTTAGTGCTTAAGGCTTTTGAAAGCATAGACCTAGCTTTGATAGCCACCTGAGGAGGTAGCCTACCTTCCTCCTTAAAAATTCTGTTGTTCCTCTCCAGCCAGATTTTCCAACACAAGAATTTTGGGGTCCACATCCAAACGAGTTTGAGGAGGGATTTCTTGTTCAGATTAAAGGCGGAGAGGGAATCCCAGCTGCCCATCGGCTCCAAAACTGAGTTTGGCAGACTTAAAGAGACGGAACCTAAAAGAAGCCTCCAAGATTCTTTAGTAAAGTCACAGGTGATGAAAAGATGCTTCGTGGTTTCGTCAAGCTTGTTACACAGCAGACAGCGAGAGGGCCCTTCCCAGCCTTTCCTCTTTAGGTTTTCACTGGTCAGAATGCTATTGTGGAGCAAAGAAAATATGAAAATGTCCACTTTGGGAATAGAAGGGAAGTTCCAGAGAGCTTTCCATGGACCAGGATTGTTAGGGACCCAGGGCAGCTCCGAAATAGCAAAGTAGCCAGCAGCTGCAGTGTACTTCCCTGAGCCTGAACCCCAACCTCGCTTATATTTGGATCTAGCTTTTAAGGGGGACTTCCCATGAAGGAAATCCAAGAGAGTTGAGGCTTCCTCCTCAAGCTCACCTGGATAGTCTCCTAGATTCCAACATTTCCAGGATTCATCGTTTTTCCAGGAGGAGATATCCCAAAGAGTGCTGCAATTTTTAAACTGAAGCCAAGCTTTGATTTTTTCAAGATCGATTGACCCCTTGAGAGGCTGATCCCCAAGGATAGAATCCTCCTAGATTCTAATGTCTGCCCCATTCCCCGTAATCCACGTGAGCTTTGGAGTGAAGTGAGGGAGGGCCCTTTTGCAGAGAGAGAATATTGGGGATCCTTTCTTCACTTTTGTAGGCTTCTCGAGACATCTCTCCTTGTTTCCTGTGAAGTATTTTTTCTGAATAATTTGCTTGCTCCATGTTCTTTTCTTGGTGATCATATTCCAAAGAATTTTGCCACCCATGGCTAGGTTTTGTGTAGCCACATCTCTGATTTGGAGGCCCCCTTCCATCTTTGGATTCGTGACCTTGTCCCAACTCACTAGGTGAATCTTCTTTTCACAGTTCTGACCACCTTCCCAGAGGAAGCGCCGAAGCAGTTCATCTATTTTGTTTGTTATGGTTTTTGGAGCTAACAAAACTGAGCATTGATAGATTGGAATAATGGTAAGGACAGAGTTCATCAGAACAACTTTACCTGCTTTGTTGATCCAATTTGCCCCCCACGCATGGATCTTGTTTTTTTAGCTTGTCCAGAAGGGGCAGCCAATGGGCCACTCTAGGAGAAGCTTTAAAAATTGGGATGCCTAGGTAGGTAAAGGTATCCCAGGTAGTAACGCCTCCCATTTCCAGGATCCGAGATAACTCCATCATTTCGCGAGGAGAGCAGTTCCAGCCGTAGATCTTACTTTTTTGAAAGTTTATTTCACTTTTGGAGCTGTCCCTGTAATAATCAAGCTCATATTTAAAGTTCCTTGCTGTGGTAAGGTTGGCAGCTCCCAGCAAAAGGGTGTCATCAGCGAACTGGGCGTGGTTAACCTCCTTGACCTTGGGGACAATTCTGATACCTGAGAGAGACCTATTTTGGAGACATCTGTCCAGTTGGAAACTTAGAACGGAGGCTTGAATGACATAGAGCACCGGGGAAAGAGGACAGCCTTGCCTTAATCCTCTTGAGGCCTGGAAGAAGTTGGCAGGACGTCCATTAACCAAGGGAGCAATCCAAGGGGCTGATATGCATGCTTTGACCCACTCTATGAATTTCTGATTGAACCCAAAATTCCTCATGACTGCCAGAAGGAAATCATGCTTGACTCTGTCAAACGCATTTGCCAGATCCAACTTTACCACCATACCCTTCTCTCTTTTCTTGCAGCTGGTATGAATGGCTTATTGGACTAAGATAATGTTGTCCATAATCTGTCTTCCTCTCATGAACCCACCTTGATTTTCCAGAATTAACTTTGGCAGGATTCTTTTTAGCCGGTTGGCCATTATTTTGGTTATTATTTTGTATCCTGTATTGCACAAGGATATAGGCCTGAATCTATTGATGTTCTTGGCCCATTTTTCTTTTGGAATAAGGGACAAAAATGATGTATTGGTGCTGCCACCCAACTTGGTGTAGGACTGAGACTTCTTGATCATTCTGTACAAATCATTTTTTATAATGTCCCAGCATGAAATATAGAACCGGGCTGTGAAACCATCCGACCCAGGCGCTTTGTCCGGGTTCATTCTGAAGAGAACTTTCTTGATTTCCTGAATACTGACAGGGCTATTCAGCATCAGATTATCCTCATCGTTGATTCTATTTGGAATTTCTGATAGGGGGTAGGAATTCGGATCCGCTTGCTCCAGCTCCGGGGCTGAGTAAATATTTTTTAAAAAGGAATGCGCTGCCTCCTTAATCCCGCTGAAGTCTTTTATGATTTGGTCCTGCACCTGGATTTCATTAATGGAATTGTAATTTTTCCTTGCTTGAGCTTGCTTGTGAAAGAACGCAGTATTTTTGTCTCCAGCTTGAAGCCACAGCGACCTTGATTTGACTCTCCAATAATATTCCTCTTCTCTACATGCTTTGTGGTAATTCCTTTGCAGCTCGGCTCCCTGGTTTAGCAAGGCGAGAGTAACTAAAGAATTTTCCAAGACCAGTTGATGCCACTCCAACTCCTTCTGGGTTCTTTTCCTTTCAGTCGTGGGAGAACTTAGCTTTTTTGCCCACACTTTTAGCTCAGCTTTGAGTCTTCTAAGCTTTCCTTCCCAAACATAAAATGGGGATCCATAGATCGGTTCATTCCAGGAATTGGTCATAAGATTGAGAAAGCCTTCCTGATTTACCCAAATTGGGATAAACCAGAAAGGGATAGGGCCTAAATTTTCCTCTGGAAAAATGGAGAGCAAGATTGGTTTGTGATCAGAGGTATAATGCGACAAAATATTGGAGGACGCCATCAAACCTAGGGTGAGGAAGGAGGAATGGATAAGGAACCGGTCTAAGTGGGCAGCAATGTGACCAGGCCCTATTCTTTTGTTGGACCAGGTATACTTTCCTCTGTCAGGAATTATATCTTCAAGATCCCAATCCCGCATCAAGTCTTCCACCCACTCTCTTGCAGGGTCCCGGACAATTGAACCTCCTTTTTTTTCAGCCAGTGCGAGGGTTACATTTAGATCTCCAGCCACTACTAAATTTTCAGGATGATGTTGGTTGAGAAACATTTTTAAGGAATCCCAGCACTCTTTTTTCTCAATGTAAGAGACCGGCACATACATGTTAAAGATACTGACTAGATGGACAGATTCTTTATGGAGCATTTTCGTAAATAACCAGTGAATGGTTCTTTCTTCTTCTACTAGAACGAGCTTTGCTGAGTCCCAGAAAGTTGCTAGACCCCCCGAAGCTCCTCTTGCGCTCACAGCCCTACCCGGGCCTTTCTTCCAGAATGAGTTACTTGCTCAGAGGAGAGCATCCTCCTCCATTTTCGTCTCCTGGATTAGGAGGACTTCAGGCCTCGTTACTCTTACTAGATACCTTATAGCTTCTTCTTTTAGCATGTTGCCTAGTCCTCTACAGTTCCAGGAGACGTATTGCATTATTTACCTGGGTGAGGAGGATGTCCCCCTTTCGGGGTCTTTCCAATCTTCAACCCCGATCTGGTATTCATCATTTTTGGAATTGTGTGCTGTGAGCCTTGTACCACGTCCTTATAGGACTGCTCTTCCCTTCTCTTCTTCTCCGGCTTCTGTCCATGCTTTGGCTGATCTGGGGTACATGTCGAGCTGCTTGCTTCAGTGTCTCCTTCCTCAGAGGATTCAGCTCCTGTTTCTGATCCCAAGCTAATATGTTCCTTTAACGAGCTGGAGGCAATGGAATAAGGGATTGGAGCTATTGAGTCTTGAGGAACCCGAGCTTCTTCAACTTCAAAAGCGTTAGTGTGGGTATGAGCTGCATTAGAATCTCCCTGGGGAATGGTCTTGGAGATGTCTTCCTTTGGGGGTTCCTGGACTGGTTTCTCCTTGCTTTTGACATTGTTAGCGGTTTTCCCTTTCTTTACTCTCTGTCATCCTTTGGCATCTTCTTTTCCACCGGCCATTTTGGGACAGTGTCTTTGGAAGTGGCCGTGCTCTTGGCAATTCCTGCACTTGAAGGGCAGATGCTTATAGTCCAGCTTCTGGTAATGAGCCCAAGATCCAACGGTTAGCTTAACTGCCTCAGGAAGGCCAGCTTCAATATCGACTTCAACACAAATTCTGGTGCAGGTGTATTGTCCCTTGTTATCAGCTTTGTCAATGAACCGTCCGACTCCATTCCCTATTTTCTTCAAAGTTTCATAATCCCAGCAATGCACAGGAAGATTCGGGAGCCTGACCCACATTGGCACTTCTTTTGGAAGATCGACCGAGGGGTCAAAATCTGGAGTCCATTTGTTTAGGTATAATCCCTGCATCCCCATGAAGTAGGGGCCATTTCTAAAGATTAGGTCCCGGTCTTCTTTTGAGATGAATTAAAAAACAAAGAACCCTCTCCCAACAGGGTAACAGGTAACTCCATGTTTCAGGTTGGGCTTCCAATTTGTTTGAATCCAGACGTCTGTAGACTTGGTGGAGGGCCATAGGCCCATAAACTGACCCACGAGGCCCCGCTTAGCCAACGCCAGAGCTATCTCATCGTTTTTTCTTCAGGGAGGGCGATTTCAGGGATTTCCTCCAGTTTCTTAATGAATTTCAGAATCTCCGGAGGGGAGGTCTTCTTTCCTCTGCAATTGATCAGCCTTTGAAAGGCCTCATCATCCAATCTTGAAGGGGAGGGGCCGACCTCCCCTCCCCTAGGTGCCGCCATGCCTCTCTCACGCGCTCGCAGCTGCTTCAAACCCTAGCTCGCGCGCCCAGTTGGAGTCTCGCTAGCTTCTCACAAATTGGTCCCAATGACCCTTTTTACCACAAATGAAACATTTCTCTTTACTTGCAGGTTCAGATCTTTTCCTGAAATATGTTTTTTTCTTGAATCTTTTGTCCTGTTTATGCTTGTATCCTTTATCTGGATGAAATCTAGGTGCACTAGTGTATTTGGGTTGCTTTTTCTTTTTGAAACTACATGATTCTTTCCCAAAGTGTCTTATTTTATTGGCATTGCATCCCCAATCTGGCAGTTTTGCAACATCTTTACAAAAACCAGGGGAAAACATTGAAGAGTGTCGCTTAAAATCTTTAGCCACTCTTTTCTCCAGACAATGTAGATTGCCAAGTTACCATGATGAATCCATGCAATTGAGCAAGAGAAAGACATGACAGAGGAATGTTTTTATCTTTAATATGTTGTTCAACAACATCAGGAACATGGCCAAGAAAAATTCTTAAGTAATGCTTCAGAAATGCAGGTTTATCAACATTGCCAAAAGAAATTAACAATTTTTGCATATAACAAAAGTATTCTTCACTCTTATTTAGGTCATAGATTTTGGCAGACATAAATAAGGATGTAGGATGTTCATAATATTCATTTTCTTCTGGACCATAAAACTCTTTGCCCAGGACAGTAAGAATTTGTTGGTCTGTGTCTGTTACATTTAGCATTTCTTCCTTGGACTCTTGAGAAATCCAACGTCGTCATTCTAAAGATAAACCTAAAAATCTACAACCAACTGGAGTGCTAGTTGTTGGCTAGTTATTGTGTTGTCCTATGTTCTTTTGTACAAAACCCAATTTGATAGAAGTTGGATGGTTGTTCTGATTTGGGCATGGGATTGGCATTGTATGTTCAACACTAGTTGATCAAGAATTTGGGAGATTAAATTATTCATCCCATTTATTCTAAAACTGAGAGAATGAGGTACTCACGAAGGAGAAGGGTCATATAGTTCTAAAATTTATGTATCAAAAGGAGGAGGAGGACATGTTATCTGCGGATGAGTTTGCCTTTGGTTGGTTGGATTTGAATATCCAACATCTTCTCTTTTTGGAATTTTGGATGTCGATAAATATTTATCTAGAAGGGAATTTGGAATTCGTTTAAACTGGGATACCATATCTTTCAATTCATTAAGTTCTTCTTGGTCTTCCATTTCTTGACCAAAAAGGAATTCTGGTATTTGGTCTTCCTCTTTCTCTTGAATACTCGTCATCCTGAATAAGTGTCTTCTTTCATGTTTGATTTGGTGACCTTTAGCTGCAAGTGCTAATGCAGTTTAGATTACATGACCCCTTTTATTGTTTATGTTGTGAGATTTGGCCATCATTTTGCTTAGGACATCTAGCCTTTTCTCTAATTTATCACTTGCTAAGATAATTGCATTTTTTACTTCTTGATCTAAAAGCAAATGATCAATTTTAGCTTCTAACAGCGTAATGTGCTCTTTTTTTGTCTAAGATTTTTGTTTTAGAAGCATAATATCCGAGGTGATGTCATCTATATTTTGGAAAGTTAGTTGGTGTTGGTAATTGTTGTAATTAAGCGGCTTTATCTCATTTGAGACAGTTTCATGTGGGGTTGATGATCTATGTGGCATGAATTCTCTTTTGGAGATACCATCATGAGAAAAATGTCTGAAAGGAGTATCAGGAAGATTTCTTCTTGGGTGGAATGAGGTATCACCTTGTGGGTTTGTGTAGGTGAAACTCGGGATACTTCGAGGGAGAGACATCATGTACAAATTCACTCCTTTATTTCCGATTTTTAGTCTCTCAACTGCTTTTCGGAACTATTTTTCAGAATGAGCATGCTAACCTTTATGCTCATTGTTATGAACACCTGAGAAGGAAAGACGGGAAGAAGAACAGGGTTTAAACAAGGCTGATTTTTCAAAAGTATTATTTATAGAAGAGGATTTTACAAGAGGTGGAGAAAATTTAGGGGGAGGAAACCCTTTAGGAAATTTAAAAGAATTTGAAAATCTGTCAAAGATGAGAGGCTTAGGAATAGAGAGTTGTGGGTTCTTATTTTTGTCAAATTCTCTTAACTCTCTGTATCTTACCTCCCGTTGCTTTGGGTAACTGATGCCAATCCAATCAAATACGATAAGAGTGGAATTTTTAGACTTATTTGTTTCCACCATGCTTAGCAGGCATGAACTTTCGTGGACTTTGCTAGTAAGAGGAGGAAGGGAATCATTTCCAAAGCGAATGATGACCAGAGTTTTGAGTTGAATTATTTTGAAGCTAGTATCCATTTCAAATCCCAAGGGATGAATATAGGATTTTAGTAAGTCGTAGATGTAGGGATCATCCAGGCTAATAGAATACTTAGGGAATATAGTACCAAAAACCAGGCCATTATGTAGGGGGCCTTCAAAACCTCCAATTAATGCATTAGAAAAATCTAAATGACGGGTATCCAAAACACAACATAAAGAAAAAACATTCATATAGGGCCACACTAACGAGCTGAGCCCTAATTTGACAGCACCCAGATGTGCATATATATAACCTTTTGATTTTGCCCAGCTAATTTGTTCTTTGTCAATTAAGTTAATGTGAATGGGATATTCCTGGTCAGTGAATTTTATGTCTAAGGAACTGGTTTTAATTTGTGTGTTGGATTTATACTGCCACCACTTCAATTTATAAACCTCGGAGGGTAATATTTCAGGCAGTTTCAGTCAAGGGAAGGTATTGTATCATTGATGGTTAATGATAAATGATGAAGCTTCATAAGTCCGAAAGGATGATCACCTTTCAGCCAGAGAAACAATAGTTTGATCTGTACATTGGCAATCCAGGGATGTAAGCCCTACAGACTCCATTGAAGGATCCATGGAACACTTACCGGAGTCGGGCAGTAAAGGAATAGTTTTGGGCTTTAGCATATCCTATAGGTCTACTAAGAGACAACACTAGTGGACTTACAGCGCCTAAATCCAACGGTTATAACCACAAAAACTCTGAAATAAACTCAGATACCACAACTATTCCACACGGATACCTTGTAGAAATAAATGAACTCTTGTTCCCAAAACACAAATACACAGAGACATTTCCATATATAAGACTGAAATTTGATTAAAATAGATTTTGAAACCTACAAGTAGTGAGGAGATGATACAAATGTCGCGTTGGCTCTGATACCGATGAAACGCCAAGACCGAACACGACTTTAGAAGATGCAGTTGGTAACACTCAGTTCCTTCATATATGGGAAATTGGGATCATTGAGATTTCATACATTTGCGAGGACGAAGCTTACTTTCAGGGTTACATTCAGGATTACTTACCATATATATTCATTGACATCATATATAACTTGTTTTATGTTCGATTATATAAATTTCATAGGAGAGCTAGAGGTAGAACATGCTCTAATAAAAAAATGAATATTTTTTTATAAATTAAAAAACAATTACTATAAATAAAAAAGTATACCTATATGAGAACATCCAAATTACCTCAATAAAGGTATAACCAATTGTGAGTTTTCACCCTTTCATATTCACCATTTTTCATTCATATGTTTTTTTCATGTTTGAATCCAAATTAGCAAGAATTTAATTTTATGAATGGCTTGTTTTACAAGATCACTTTCTTACTGTGTAAATAACCATGAAAGATTGTTTGTTTGGTTTTCTATCATTAGAAAAATGAATAAAAAATTTCACATTACATGATTAACTTCTTGAATGTCACTACAAAATTTGACAATTTTATCTTTGTTACTTCTTCAATCTAAGATTATCCTTAATGATTCTAAGCATTGTGCATTGTATCAAATAAATGATTTACTTGTAGGTGTTCATGGTAGGGAAACCTATTGGATTGAATGGAATATATTTTCATTCCTTATGGAATCCCATTATTGCATTGAGGGCCTTTATGAAACATTAACAATTGTTATATATGGTAAAAACAATTGAATATAAATAAAACCACATAAAGTTATGCATGAGGTGAAGACCAATTGGTTACCTCAATGATTCTTATTATATGCCATTTTTCATAATCAGTGTCGTTCTTGGTGGTTTTATTCTACTCTCTTTCTTCCCATTATTAAAAAAAATGGTAGTTTGATGCCTATGGTTCTTAGGGAGGAAGTTCCTATACTCAT
>LPNX010680049.1:204502-242002 GCA_001517045.1 Pseudotsuga menziesii
GTTCTTCTTGAATATTGAGATATCTTTTTGGGAGCATAAGCTGGAAACCCAAATTTTCCCTTTGTTTAAATACTTGCAATATATAAAATAATGTAAATACTAATATACCAATCAATTATTTATTAAAAATGCATGATATTTTGATAAAATTATATATTGTTAAAAAGTGCACTACTTTGCATACCACAAAAATGTGTTAGACTTGGAGCATCATGAATTGTTCATCTAGTATTCTATGGAATTGAATTTATTTTTCCTTACTAGTTTAGAGATGTCGTACATAGTGATGGTGGCCCATAATTTTCTAAGTTCATCAATAAGAGGCTAAATATATACATATACTAATATTTAACTTGATACCTACCTAATTATTTGAAAATAGACATATTTATTAGCTTATACATATAATCAATTATGTAACAAACAAGACAAATGAAAAATTATTGTAAACAAATACATGAGCTCTCAAAATGGATTGACACCAATGGCTACTAATGAATGCCTAACGTTATAACCTTCTCTTAAAAAACTGACTATCTTTCTTTTGATGTCCCCAAACTCAGTACCATCGATAGGCATTCACATAACATCATTTCTTATCACTTCTGTTCCATGCATGGAAGTCCATAAATTGTGTTATCTTTTTGCAACAAAATAATTATTTTAAAATGTAAAATTATGGGAATAGAACTTTGCAGGACACCTTATTTATTACTTGATTAGTTCAATATCCATTAATTCTACATTCATGGCATTCCAACTTTGTTTCATGTTGTCCATAATATAAATACAATCATTAAAAAATGCTTCGATGGTTTCATTTCGATTGCTATATCTTTCATAACAGGAGACAGTTCTTGATATGTGTGAGGAAACAGTTCTTCATATATATTCTATTGCTTCAAGTATTTGAAGTTAGTAGGAGAAAATCGCTTGCAATCTACAACATTGAAAAATATTTATTGTAATGTATATTCAACAATAATACATCATTTATATAATTTACACTAAATAGAAAAAATAGCAAAATAACAAAATAGCAAAGAGAATATTTATGTGTGAGCCTTCACATAAGTGTTTCTTCACCCTATCAATAAGAGGTGCATCATGAATAACATTAAATTTGCATCCATTGAAGCAAAGGTGTCATCGACCAATCTATTTATCTGAGTATTCTCAATCATATTAGTGCCATTTTCTTCCTTGGGATTAATTGCACCTCCAACAACTTGTTCACCAATATTTCTACTATAATCCAATTTTGGTATATTCTTAGGCAATTCAAGCATAGGACACTATCTTTGTAATTACAAAAAATATAATATTTTTGGTATATAAATCCAATATTATTGTGATAGAATGTTTTATGAAAATAATAAGAATAGATAATGAATAACTTACAGATAGGAGATATTCATTTCCCCCTTCAAAGTGCCCAAATTCCCAACAATGTTTTTTTAGTTGTTTCCCTTATAATTTTTCTCCATTGCAATAACATTTATTGTCACCATATTCCTCTTTTAGCTAGGCCAAGGTCCTCAAAGTTTCCTCTTTTGATGATATTGTTAACTCTTACAACAAAATCCATTGAAGCTATATTAGTACAATACTCAAAGAATTCAAAACTTGTTTGCAAATTATTTATCAAGCAAGAATTATAATAATGTACAGGAAAGAATGTAGAGAATGTAGAGAATCCAAAATTTGTAGAAAAAAATAGATGTTGAAAGTAGATAGAAATAATTGTAGCTGTCGAAATTATGACAAAATAAGGACGTTGAAAGTATCACATAATTGTCGCCCTATATATTGGAGTATAAAGATGTTTTACAATGATTTTGGAATTCCAATATCCATTTAACAAAGTCAATTTTGTTGACTATTTCAACAACTTACTAAAGTTCTATTCTTGGATTTCTCTTATTAAACCTCTACCCAAGAATTCTTGAATTTGGAAGATTTAATTTTTGCATAACTTATTCCATGAGGTGCCTTGTTATGTAGATTTGATTATAAATCAATTTACTAAGAAAAACTTATGGCTAGCAGAAAAACAAGTGGCATATCCCCTAAAATGATATCCTTAAACTTCTCCAATACTTCACTTACCTCTACTAGAATAATTTTTTTACTACTAAACTATCTTTAAAAAATATAGAAAAATAAAACCTAATCAACTTGACTTCTTTAAGGAACGATTTCAATGAAGATAACATTCCCCTATGTATGTTAACTCAAGTCATCATTTCTTGCCTTCCTGGTCTACAACCAAAAATATTTTTTCCTCCCTTCTCAATTTGGAAAGTATTTGTCTTTCCATTGTGAGTGGCATTCTTATCGAATTTCCAATGTCTTGCTGATGAAATATGGTAAGCTTCCATGGGAAACACATTTCTTAAAAATTCCCAGTATGAAAAATAATTAGAAATTTCTTTAAAAATGTTAGTTGATATCATTTTTGTAACCATGAAACTTTACAAGCACTAGGATGCCATGTACATTTCAAAGGTAAATTCTTACCCACTTTGATAGAAACCAAGTTTTATGCAGTACCACTATAAATAATCGAAGAACGCATTCTACCTCCCTCCTTATACATGATTTTGAAGATATTATTTAGTTGTCCATGCTCCTAATCTTTATGTGAATTCTATTGTTTCAACATAACTCTTTGAAACATAATATTCTCTACTCACTCTTGATGAAATTCAAAGACAATATCCTCCACAACTATTTTTATTGCTCGAGTCGCGACTTCTAGGAACTTAAAATAATCCTTCATTCACATTCCATGAGCATTCACTTGTTCTATTCCCTTGTACACCACACTTAAGCATGTGCCCAAAGATTGTACTTTGATTTTTCCATATCCACATCCTTTATCAACATTGTAACCTCCTGCAAAACTCCGATATTTATACCTTGCACTAGCCTCTTCCTTCCATTGTGTTTTCCTCTTCTTTCAAATTGCTTTCCTCTGCTTCTTGTGATTTTGCTTCTTTTTCCTTCTTTCCTTTTGGACAATTTACCTACAACACTAAATCCAAGTGATAAGCCTTCAACATTGACCAAACATTCATAAAACTTATTCCATCGTGTATGTTAAATCTAAAGTCATTAACATGCTTTGCAATGGATTCTACACTCTAAATACTTTTCCATAATCTACAGAATTCTTATGCACTCAACGTTCTTCTCTCTTTTCTTAGGCGGTTGTCTCAACACATTCAATGCAAAATCAACATGCAAGAATTTTCATTTTAGTTTGGACACCATCGCATCCCATCCCATCTTTGAATTTTTTCTAGTATCATTTTGTTATCGCTCCATTGCAAAGTATCCCAAAATAGTGAAGCATGTTCTCTCAATTTGGTAATGACAAAATTTAATTCTTACAAGTGATGCAATGGGCCTTAATCTAGTTGGTTTTGCATCCTTTTCTATCACGTCATAGAGATCAACAATTACACCATGAAAGTTTATAATTTTTGTCAACATAACATGTCCTGTTGCATTATCTGGAATAAGGATGAAGGCCAACACTTTCACAGGCATCTCCAGAAACATCTGTTCCATATTCTGTTTGGAGCACTTGAAGGGAAATAAACCTTTGAGACTGGCAACTGCTTTCAAATCCCAAGTTTGTACTACAAGTATATGTTGCATGCTCAAATACAATAATAACACTTTTAATTTTGATGTGGAGTCCAAGCAGTAGCCTTTCCACCATCTTTGCAATCATCTTAATGCCATCCTGCTTCTTGAACACCAAGGTAGGTGTAGCCCCCATTTTCCTGAACACCAAGATAGAATTACTAGATGTTTTGGCATCAGTTTGTGGAAAAGGAACAAACTCAAGCTCCTCCACATTAATCTCACACTTTACTAGACTTTGTATCGTACAGGGATGCAATTGCAACTTAATAAGAACAAAATGAATTTCAGAATTGACTTTGGGGATATCCATAGAACCACTTTTCCAAGGTATGCTTAGCTAAACTGATCCTGAGAAGCCACCTCCATTTCCGTCTATAATTGGCATTGGGCACTGATCGGGTTGACTTCCTGTAGACCTACCACTTAAGAGTGATGCAATGGGCCTTAAGCTAGGTGATGCAATGGGCCTCACATATCTTATCGTAATACATCCACAAAACATGTGGTTAGCTATTTCTCAAAAAATGATTGTACGTGGAAGTACTTTGCTAATTATTCTAAACATATTCTAAATAGACTATAATGATCCACTAATTGTTTATCATAACATCTCTATAAAAAAAAATGTTTTTTATGAGAACTCCTAGTTAGTGTACCACTTATCCTATGACTAACCAGGACTACTGAAAAACATAACACAATTGTGCATATATAATTTTATACCGAGGACTATTGAAAAACAAAAAAAAATTATGCATAAACAATTGTCTACTGAGGGATCTCAAATGGCTATACAATAAACATTAATATCTTTAATTGATTTTGTACAATGAATAATTTATTTACCTTCTCCAATAGATGAGTAAAACAAGCTATTGCTTTATGTGATCAAATGAGTTTGCAGAAACAAGTCATGGGCCAACAAAACAATACAATATTTGGAAAGAAAATGTTAAAGAATATTTTCATATCCCACACAAAGATTTCAAGTTCCCTTCTCCAAATATTCTTCATTTCAAATATATTGAGAACCTCTACCTTTGTATCCCACTCCTTAGTTACAACCCAAGTATTTTAAGGTTTTATCTTGAAACTCTTTGCAACCACCATGAGTTTCCTCTAAAGACTAATTCCATCAAGAGGAAGATGGCACACATGCCAAACATGACTATGATCCGAAAGGCAATGACATTGTAAACCACAACATAGAAAAATATGGTTTACAACAAAAAAGGTCATAATTGTGCTCATAGATTCCTTTGGAATGTATTGTGATTGCATTTTCATAATTAAGGACCAAAAAAGTCCCATTCAGGCCTCAAACACACCGAACGTAAGAAGATAGAAATTCTCTCATGTTTTATTGCTTCCACTTTTTTATGAGTTGCGATCTAAAGGAAAGTAGTTATGATAGGAAGGATTAAGTTTGCAATAGATACAAGTAATGTATTGTGATTGCATTTTCATAATTGACAAAAATAAAATCCCCACGCAGGTTTCAAACACATAGAAACCAAGAATCTAGAGATGCCCTCCTGTTGTATTGCTTCCACCTTTTTTGAGTTGGGCTCTAAAAGGAAAATAGTTTTGACAGGAAGAAGTAAGGATGCATCAAAGACAAGTAATACAATCTACATGTAGCCATCCACCTTGACTGTTGGATGAGCAAGAGTCTAAAAGCAAGGGAATTTCCCAGCATTGAAGGAAACATAATTATTGCAAATATGAACCCATGAGGAATATCTTGTTCATTTGGGCTCAAATCAGGTGTCCACTAAAACTTCAAAGTACTGTATATCTCCCAAAAATGCAATCTTTTCAGTTGAAGCAATAGTTGTGGAAACACCCTTGAACAAATTTAGTAAATCCTTACTTTTTTAAGGATCTCCATAGGTATTTTCCATATTTCTTTGTCCAGGTAGAGAGCATATTCACCACCTATAGATAAGAAGCATGTTGCAACATCAAATGGAGAAATTGGACCAAATCTGTAAGGTCGCCATTTTTAATAATTGCATAGCAGGACAATTCCATCAATCCTACTAGTTCCCTAGGTTGGAAGGATACATTTGGAATTTTAATAAGGGAGCTAATAAATGATGTTCATACATTAGAATGGAATAAATATTTAATAATGGAGCTCATTAAATAAATACAAGAGAAAATTGAAGTGGCAATGGAGCATGGAGACACATGAAGACTATGAGGCCCACACAAGCTAGAAATTTGGTGCCACATGGCATCCTCCTCTTGCAATTTCAAATCCATGGGAAGCCTAAAGCTTATTGGATGAGTTAGAAGGCTAATACACTTGGCCATATGCATCATAGGTCGAATTTGGGAGGAAATGTAACTTACGTGGGAGAGGAAGAGTCATTTTGGATCTAGTGGAAAACGTTGACTAGATTCCCTAGCTCTATGATAACAATGATGAAGATACTATGACACATATGACAAAAATCATAGATGAAGGCTGAAATCTGACATATCTGACATTTCAGGTCGAAATAGAGCATCTAAGAGAGATCTCATGGAGTTGGGGAAGCTCAATGGGCTCCAACTCAAATTTGGGGAAGGTGGAAGGCTATGTTGATGTATTTGTAACTTCGGAATGTATTCATCTATGCATCTTATGTCTTGTAACCCGATGTTTATTCCGAGATGTATCTATTATGTAATTGAGTCATGTTGTCATGCCCCAATGTTTCGATTGGGAGGATCAATAATGTAAACAAGTCATGTCAAGTCATAGTGGGTAACCCTTCAATTGTCTAAGGGTTAAAGTCCCCGCAGTTCCGGGGCACTAGGGTTATTAGACTCTCCTAGTAGAGGTCGGCCCTAGTAGGATTTTAGTCATGCCAGGATTAGTATAAATAGAGAACTGGAGTCTCTATTTAGCACACAACTCATACACACTCAAGTGTAGCGCATAGTTGAGGAAGGAGAAGACACTGGGGCTAGATAAGAAGAAGGTTACTGTTGTCGGGAGATCACTTACTGTATTGGGGTTTTCTATTTTGGTGTTGATTCTATCTATGAGGAAGTTGCAGGGTTTTTTCCATTTATGGTTTCCCCAAGGAAAAACATTGTGTTCATTGTCTCTTGTGTTTGATTGTTGTGCTTGTTATTCTCTCAGTTAAAGATCCTAATAATGTTAGCTTAATGTTGAAAAACTAACATGGTATCAGAGCTAACCTGAGAAGAAGACACTGTGCAACTACGGGAACTAGGGCTTCCTAGTTTGTGGATTTTCCTCCATAGATTTTCAGAAAAACTAAGGTGGAATAACTCTCCTCCTTAGGGTGCATCTTTCTGTCAAAGCATAATCCAATTCTAAGGTTTTTCAGTTTTGGACCCGACATTGCTGCCAGAAATTAGGGCTTTTCATAGAAGAGGAATTTTTCAATGAGCCCAAGCCTGGATTGATCTCCTCCCCAAAATCGAAGTTAGGGATAAATTTCAAGGCATTTGGGTGGAAAGAACACCGGAAAAGCAAAACCCTAATTTGCTCCTACTCCAACACTGGAGGATTTCAGCTCCAAATCCAGATCCGACATCTTGACCTAGTAAGATCTAAATCTTTTGTATTTCCATTTGAGGTTCTCAGTTAAGATGTCTCATCATACCAAGCTTGATGAAAAGCTTGAGGGAGCTGAGAACTTCCGAGCCTGGAAGTATAGGATCTCCCTGGTCTTGGAAGAAAATGAGTTGGACTCCTACATCCATGAGGAGGTTCCAGTTCCAGAGGGAGATGAGGCTAAGGCCTTGCATAAGAAGAAGTTGGTTATGGCAAAGAGAATCATTGTTGATTCTATCAAGGATCACCTTATCCCACAGGTGTGCTCCCTCAAAACACCTAAAGCTATGTTTGATTCCCTAACCAAATTGTTTGAAGGGAAGAACATAAACCAGAAGATAACTCTGAGGAGTCAACTGAAGAATGTGAAGATTCAGAATGCAGAGACCATCTAGTCTTAATTCACAAGGGTTTCTCAGATCAAGGAACAATTAGAAGCAGTAGATGAAGAAGTGGAGAATGCAGAAATTGTGAGGACCACCTTGAATGGTCTCCCTAGCACATGGGACTCTTTCATTCAAGGGATTTGTGCAAGAGAGAAGTTAGTCAAGTTCAGCAGACTGTGGGAAGAATGTTCTCAAGAAGAAGCTCGGATAGTAGCTCGAGAAGAGAAGATGGGAAGTGAAGATCAAGCTCTCATAGTACAATCCAAGAAACCTAGATCCAACCGTCACAGAAGTAAGTACTCTCATCACAGGAATAACTCTAGAAAGCCTAGAAATAGGACTAAGTTCATTTGCTATACATGTGATGAAAAAGGACACTTTGCTAGAGATTGTCCTAAGAAAAAAAGTATCTCTCACAAGAAGAAGTGAAGCAAGAGAAGCCATCATGCTCATGCTGTAGAGGATGATGAACCTTCATCGAAGAGAACCAGATATGAAAGTGAAGATTCTTCAAGCGAGGATGAATATGTTTTGATCTCCGCTCTCACGGGAAACATTACTCATGGAAGTTATGATTGGCTTATTGATAGTGGGGCCTCCAAACATATGACTGTATTCAAGGAATATTTTGTGAAACTTTCAGAACATGAATCACCTCACAAGGTGAAGCTAGGAGATGACTACCAATATCCAATAAAGGGTAGTGGGGAATCTTCCTATAAGCTGGACTCTGGAAAGTCTATAACAATGAAGGAAGTATTATTTGTGCCAGGACTCAAGAAGAACCTTCTCTCCATATCAGCATTGGATGCAAAAGGAATGAGGGTTGCATTCATAGATGGTCAAGTCATCATGTGACCAAGAGGAAAGACTATCGATGATGCAGTGGTGATTGGAGAACAAGAAGGAGGTTTGTAAAAATTGAAGGGCCATCTAGAACAAGCCTTGGTCTGTGACACAATAGAGCCAAGTGAACTTTGGCATAGAAGGCTTGCACATGTGCATTACAAAGCACTAACTCTTGCAAGCAAAGTTGTTGAAGGTCTTCCAGAAATACAAGCAAAACATGACGGTGTCTACAAAGGATGAGCGAAAGGGAAGAACACAAAGAAGACATTTCCAAGTAGCGAAAGCAAAGCAAAAGGAATCTTGGAAATCATCCACTCCAATGTATACAATCCTATGTCATCAAGATCACTAAGAGGGTATGCATATTATGTTTCTTTTATTAATGATTTTTCTAGGAAGACATGGGTTTACTTCATGAAGAACAAAGACGAAGTATTCAACAAGTTCAAGGAATTCAAAGCCTTGATCAAGAATCACACTGAAAAGAATATCAAGACCTTTCAATCAGATAATGACGAAGAATTCACTTCGAATGAATTCAAAGAGCTATGTAAAGAATCAGGGATTAAGATGGAGTTGTCCACTCCTTATAATCCACAACAGAATGGGATTGCGAAACGAAAGAACAAAACTATCATGGAAGCTGTAAGAGCTATGCTTCATGATCAAGATCTTCCTATGCATCTTTGGGCTGAAGCTGCCAGAACAGCAGTGTATGTACAGAACCATACTCCACATAGAGTACTAGAGAACAAGACTCTTGAAGAAGTCTTCTCCGACAAGAAACCAAAAGTCAGCCATGTCAGAATATTCGGTTGTCCTGTGTACATACACATTCCAAAAGAGAAGAGAACAAAATCAGATCCTTCAGGAAAGAAGGGTATATTTGTGGGATAATTTGAAAGCTCGAAGGCTTACAAAATCTATTTCCCAGGATACGAGAAGATTGACATCAGTAGGGATGTGACATTTGATGAAGACATGGCATACAACAAATCTAGAAAGAGACCTGCTGAAGAACCTGATGAAGCAGAAGCACCCAGAATTCATGATACAACCATGAATGAAGAAACTCAAGAAGAAGATCGAGAATATGAAGAACCACAAAGACCTATAGATCTACCTCTGGAGAAGAATCCTCATAAGAGGAAACCGCTTGGGTATGTGAAATTATCCAAGGTGCGGAAATGTATGGGTCTCCAGAAGAGAATCACAGAGAAAGAAAGAGGACCAGATCCTACTTCGGGTATGTAGCTTTACTATGTGATTTCATTGATAAAGAAAATTCCAGTTATGAAGAAGCGGCAGAATGGAAAGAATGGAAGGATGCTATGATCGAAGAGTACCAATCGATCATGAAGAATGATGTTTGGGATGTTGTCCCAAGGCCAGAAGGGAAGTTAGTTGTAACTTCCAAATGGATCTACAAGATCAAGCATGCTGCAGACAGTAGCATTGAAAAATATAAGGCAAGATTTGTGGCTCGGGGTTTCTCTCAGAAAGAAGGAATAGACTATGAAGAAACCTTTGCACCTGTAGCCAGATACACTTCCATCAGATCAGTACTTGCTCTGGCTGTAGTAATGAAATGGAAGATACACCAGATGGATGTCAAGATTGCCTTCTTGAATGGTGTAGTGGAAGAGGAAGTGTATGTAGAACAACCACTCGGTTTTGAGACACATGACAGAGAGTCTCATGTATGCAGATTAAAGAAATCCCTGTATGGTTTGAAAGAGGCACCCAGGACTTGGTATGGCAGAATTGACAGCTTTCTATCCAGTTTGGGCTTTACCAAAAGTAAAGCAGATTCCAACCTTTACTACAAGGTTGAAGATGGCAACCCAGTGATGCTTCTACTATATGTAGATGATCTATTTGTGACAGGTATGGATCGGTTGATTGCTGATATGAAGAGAAATCTTGCTGCCGAAATGAAGGACTTGGGTATGATGCATTATTTTCTAGGTATGGAGGTGTGGCAGAGTGCAGATGGAATCTTTCTTGAACAAGGGAAGTATGCAGTAAAGATCCTGAAGAGGTTAGGGATGATGGACTGCAAGGCTATGGCCACATCTATGGCATCAAACCTGAAGCTATTGAGTGATGCTTCATCAGAGACAGTTGATGCTATGATGTATCGTCAGATGATTGGGTCCTTGATGTACCTGACGAACACAAGACCAGACATTTGCTTTACTATGAACACCTTCAACCAGTTCTTGACAGATCCAAGAAATGTTCACTTGATTGCTGCAAAGCATATTCTGAGGTACCTGAGTGGTACAGTTGATTATGGGATCAAGTACGATGCGAATCAAAAAATTAACCTGGAGGGTTATGTTGATTCAGATTGGGCAAGCAGTGCCATTAATAGGAAGAGTACTTCAGGATGTTGCTTCAGTATGGGATCAGGTGTGATCTCTTGGTTTAGCAAGAATCCATGTGTGGCACTGAGTACAGCTGAAGCAGAGTATGTCGCAGCTTGTTCAGCTAGTTGTGAGGTAGTATGGCTGAGGAAGCTATTGTCTGATTTATTTGATCTCCAGTTGGATGCTACTTGTATACATTGTGACAACCAGAGTTGTGTGAAGTTGTCAGAGAATCCAGTGTTCCATGACAAGTCGAAGCATATCGAGATCAAGTATCACTATATCAGGGATATGGTGCAGAGGGGGGCAGTGAAGCTCCAGTATGTTGTGATGGAGGAACAGATAGCTGATGTATTGATGAAGCCATTGGCTAGGCTGAAGTTCGAGTACTTCAGAGAGAAGCTTGGTGTTCTCCAGATCGAGGTTTCCTCCAAGGGAAAGTGATGAGACCCATAGCCATTCTGACATGGTGAGAGGATTGGTTCCTTCCATGGTCAGATGTAAGGGCTGAGCCATTCTATCATGGTCAGAGGATTTAGGTTCCTTCCATGTCAAATATGAATGCTAGCCATTCTGTCGATTAGGATAGATGTAAGGGCAACTGCCATTCTGGGAATGGAGGCACCTGGTCAGTTACCAGGAAAACTTAGTCTAGGACTGAGAAGCCATTCTGATATGATAGAGGGATGTGTTCCCACTTGATCAAATGTAAGGGCTGAACCATTCTGTCATGGCTAAAGGATTAAGTTCCTCCCATGTCAGATGTGAGTGTTGGACATTCTATCAAGTAGGACAGATGTAACGGCAACTGTCATTCTAGGAATGGAGGCAGCTAGTTAGTTACCAGGTAGCTCAGTCTGGGACTAGGGGCCATTCTGATGTGATGATAGGATTAGTTCCTACATGATTAGATCTGAGTGCACGCCCTTTCGATGTGATGTGTTTACACATGGTCGAATGTAAGTGCATAGCCTTTCTGACAAGATGAGGTCAGATAGAAGTGCTAAGCCATTCTGGCGCAATGTGTTTACACATGGTCAGATGTGAGTGCTGTGCCTTTTTGACAAGATGAGGTCGGATGTAAGTGCAGTTCCTTTCTAATAAGATGGGGTCGAATGTAAGTGCAGAGCCTTTTCAATGCGATGTGCTTGCACATGATTGGATATAAGTGCTGAGCCTTTATGACAATATGAGCTTAGATGTGAGTGCTAGGCGTTTCTGACAAGATGCGGTCAGATGTGAGTGATGGGCGCGCCTTTCTGACAATATGTGGTCAGATGTAAGAGTTGGGTGGGCCATTCTGACTTAAGTGTCAGATATAAGCACTGATGAAGACCTACATGAAGGGTAGGCATATAGGATTGACTTTGTCGAACTTCCTGTGATGAGAAGAATCGAGATAGCACCATTATGAGATAGCAAATGATGATCCAGACTTGATGACGATCTAGATCAAGTGATCCAGATGAGATGATCCAGACTTGATGACGATCCAGATCAAGTGTCGATCCAGTTGTGATGATGATCCAGACTCGATGATGATTCAGATCAAGTGATCCAGATGTGATGATGATCCAGACTTGATGACGATCTAGATCGAGTGATGATCCAGTAATGATGAGCCAGTAGTCATTATGATGCAGATCCCATGATGAAGAAGACTTGAAGAAGAAGATGACTTGAAGACTCAGAAGATGAAGAAGAATTCAAGACAAAGAATACTTGAAGACTAAAGAAGACTTGAAGATGACGAGATGATCCAGTTGATGCAGAGAAGAAGACCAGTGCTGAAAATTCTATCGAAAGAATACCTTCCTAGTTAAGAGGGAGTGTTGATGTATTTGTAACTTCGGAATGTATTCATCTATGTATCTTATGTCTTGTAACCCGATGTTTATTCCGGGATGCATATATTATGTAATTGAGTCATTTTGTCATGCCCCGATGTTCCGATCAGGAGGATCAATAATGTAAACAATTCATGTCAAGTCATTGTGGGTAACCCTCCGATTGTCTAAGGGTTAAATTCCCCGCAATTCTGGGGCACTAGTGTTATTAGACTCTCCTAGTAGATGTCGGCCCTAGTAGGGTTTTAGTCATGCTGGAATTAGTATAAATAGAGAACTGGAGTCTCTATTTAGCACACAACTCATACACACTCAAGTGTAGCGCATAGTTGAGGAAGGAGAAGACACTGGAGCTAGATAAGAAGAAGGTTACTGTTGTCAGGAGATCACTTAATGTATTGGGCTTTTCTATTTTGGTGCTGATTCTATCTCTCAGGAAGTTGCGGGGTTTTCTCCATTTATGGTTTCCCTGAGGAAAAACACTGTGTTCATTGTCTCTTGTGTTCGATTGTTGTGCTTGTTATTCTCTCAGTTAAAGATCCTAATAATGCTAGCTTAATGTTGAAAAACTAACAGGCTAGGAAAGGGAAGACACATGGAAAATCATGAGCACGCAACCAAATTCAAATTAGCTTGATTTTTTGGATGGATTGGGAACCTTAGAAGTCTAAGGATGTTTACAAAATATAGGAAGAAACCAAGATAATGGATTTTTATCATTTGAGAAATTGTTATTTGTGAATTGTTTTTCCAGTTTTCATGCCATTTCATACTCATGGAGCGATTGCGCCTTGGGTGAGATCATTTACTCTTTGGGAGATATATTCCTGGTATATTTATGATTTTTATCAGTAAATATTCTCTATTATTCACTCTCAAAAAATTTCAAGTCAAAATACCCAATATTTGTATGTCAAATTGACTTTTAATGAGCAAACAATGACCATTTCCACTCTATTTTGATATATGCCATCGTAATGCTTATTATTTCGAATGGAGTAATTTATGTCTAATAAATGTATTATGAATGGACTTTCATTAATTTTTATTTCAAGTCTCATTTTCAGTATTTAAGAATTGGAAGCCATTTTACACATGTTTATTGCATTGGGAGAAGATTTGGTGCATTTTCCCTAAGGGTCGAAATTGTGATTTGGGAGTTGTTTTGGAAAGAGTCATAACAGACTGAATAAACTGAACCATGATGTATATGAGACTTTAAAAATTTCCCTTACACATCCCCTTCCTCTGTTCTGAAATTCAAGTGACTTTGGGGCCATTTGAGAAGCCATTTCCGGCAATTACCCAAGGGAAATTGGAGGCCCAATTTGCTAGTAAAGACTCCTACTTTGAACACAACATTAAAAAAGTTTGCAGAAGTAATTGGGGGGTAATAAAACATCCCTGAAGATCATATTTAATTTCTAATATCATTCATGTACCTTCTGAGAAAATTTGGGATCATTTCGGCCAATTTGGATGTCTAGACATCAAAACTAGTTAAGGTCAAAATTGGGAAAAAGTGAAAAAAATGGTCATTTAATAAAATTTCAAAAAGGGAAATTACAAATGGTATCAGAGCATGGTATTGGAACCTAGTGGTATTAAAAAGGATTCAAATCAATAAACTACCACCCTTAGATACTGAAGTTGAAGTTGTTTTTTATTAGAGGAGAAGAAGTAGTAGAAGAAGAGGTACATTTTCCTACAACTATGACTAGCGAGGGGAAGGGACCCATTGATCATGAAAAGATGGAATATATTAAACTCTTACAAACTCTCTTTGATGACATAACCAAGAACATGAATCAATAGCTTATGAAAATATTCAAATTGTTGGTTAGACAATTTGGAAGCAAATTAGGAGTAATGGGAGATAGCAGTAGTTCACAATCAGAAGAAAAGAAGACAATGGGTGAGCATATTTTCTCAAGAACAGGGCACCATAATAGAACCCATGAATTTTGGAGCACACCAAGGCCTACTACACCTAAATTTCTTGTACCCAAAGAAGAGCCTAACATTCAACTTAAACTTGCTACAATGGAAAAGAATGGGATAAATTGGATGAAGATTGTAAAAGAAGTGTACCATTTGATCAGTACTTTCTTGCTGCAAACAAACTCAAAAAGAAGGAAACTAATAAGTCTCTATACAAAAACAAATACTTAAATTGTTCCATTAGTAAATTTCCACTCCCTACTTTGATGGTTCCTCTCAAAGTTCTGCTAACACTTCGGTGCAAACATTAGATGTGTATTTTCAAATGAATCCAATGGTGGAAGAAGATGCCTTAAAAATGGCCATATTGCACTTGGAAGGAGATGCCAATGAATGGTGGTTCCATGGCCTGAAAAAATTGGGTCATGATAAGGTTAAAACATATGGAGAATTTATTGACAGGGTACTAGAGAGATTTGAGCAAAAAGATCCTGAATTGTCTTTCAAAGAACTAGCACAATTGAAGCAAATTGGAACCCCGACTGATTATATAATGGAATTTCAAAAATTATCATTGAAGGTGGCTGATGTGTCTATGGGAAAGTTAGTATTGCTTTTCACTGAAGGTTTTGCTGAACCCTTGAAAGGTTTGGGCAAATCCCACAAGCCCACTACATTAAAAGATGTAATGAGCTTGACTAGAGATCTCCAAGATGTGCTTCCTAGAACACATCTTGAGCCTAACTCCGAATTTGAAAAGAAAACTTGGCAAAAAGATGCACCTGATAAGAAGGCTTGGCAAAGAGATTCATCTGAAAATAAAAAGAACTAAGGACTAAACACAGATGAACTTCAAAGATAAAAATTGTGCTTCACATGCTTTCAACCATGGACACCGAGGCATAAATGTACTAAGGGAAAGGCTTGATAGATAGAAGTGTTTTCTGATAATGATGGGTATGAAGGGGGTATGGAGGAAGGAGGACACATTTCAGATCAAGAGGAGGCATATGAGACAACAGTTGAAGAAGAAAGACAAGAATAAAATCAGCCTTCACTGGACAAAGAAAGAATGGCAGTACTTTCAGCAGTGCCTCTCTATCACACTATTCGATGAAAGGGTGTGGTACATATTATTTACATTTGCAGCAGCATCCCTTGTCACATTATGATGATACACATCCACATGGATGCACCTATGGTATTCCCTTAAGTCACTTAGAGACTCATGATTTTCTTTGTTCCTTAACTAGTCCATTTGATGTTGGGGGAACTTCATCCCACACTTGGGTGAATATACATATGATCAAAGGACATTAAAAATCTGATATAATACTTCATGCTTGTGTGTATGGGCTAAACGGTGATCTACTTACTTGGATGATCATATGGGACCCTGGGATCATTTTTGGTTTCATTGGTTTCAATTGTGGGGGAAACAAGCAACATTGGATATTTATTCATCACTTGAGAAGATGACTGTAATCACAATATTGCAGCATAAAAATCTTAAATTGCTTGAGGACAAGCAATCTTGGGTGGGGAGGACTGTAATGTCCCCATTTTTAGTAATTGCATAGCAGGACAATTCCATTAATCCTACTAGTTCCCTAGGTTGGATGGATACATTTGTAATTTTAATAAGGGAGATAATGAATGATGTTCATACATTAGAATTAAATAATATTTAATAATGGATCTTATTAAATAAATACAAGAGAAAATTGAAGTGACAATGGAGCATGGAGACACATGGAGACTATGAGGCCCACACAAGCTAGAAATTTGGTGCCACATGGCATCCTCCTCTTGCAATTTCAAATCCATGGGAAGCCTAAAGGTTCTTGTATGACTTATAAGGCTAATACAATTGTCCATATGCATCATAGGTCTAATTTTGGAGGAAATGTAACTTACATGGGGGAGGAAGAGTCATTTTGGAGCTAGTGGGACACTTGGACTAGATTTCCTAGCTCTATGACAACAGTGATGAAGATGATATGACACCTATGACACAAATCAGATATGAAGGATTAAATCAGTCATATTTGACATCTCAGGTAAAAATAGAGCATCCAATAGAGCTCTCATGGAGTTGGGGAAGCTTAATGGGCTCCAACTCAAATTTGGGGAGGTGGAAGGCTAGGAAAGGGAGGACACATGGAAAATCATGAGCACACACCCAAATTAGAATTGGATTGAGTTTTTGGATGGATTGGGAACCTTAGAAGTCTAAGTATTTTTATAAAATATAGGAAGCAACCAAGAGAATGGATTTTGATCATTTGAGAAATTGTTATTTGTGAATTGTGAGAGCTAGTGGATGACTAGTTTTCTTGCCTTAACCAATTTCGAGGGTGAAAGATTCCCATCCAAGTTGGTGTTTGGAGAGGCCACTGAGGTATTTCATGGAGCTTTAATGAAGTCTTATTTTTAGTTTTAAGCTACAGGAAATCTTGATTATTCTTCTATTGCACTACTTCCTCTCAACTATTTACAGTTTTCATGCCATATTCATGCTCATGGAGGGATTGCGCCTTGGGTGAGTTCATGTACTCTTTGGGAGATATATTATTGATATATTTATGATTTTAATCAGTAAATATGCTCTTTTATTAACTCTCAAAAAATTTCAAGTCTAAATACCCAATATTTGTATGTCAAAATGAATTTTAATGAGCAAACAATGACCATTTCCACTCTATTTTCATATATGCCATGGTAATGCTTATTATTTCGAATGGAGGAATGTCGCTCTAATAAATGTATGATGAATGGAATGTAATTAGTGTTTATTTCAAGTCTCATTCTTAGTAATTAATAATTGGAATCCATTTTACTCATGTTTATTGCATTGGGAGAAGATTTGGTGTATTTTCCCCAAGGGTCGAAATTATGATTTGGGAACTGTTTTGGAAAGAGTCATAACAAACTGAATAAACTGAACCATGATGCATACGAGAATTTAAAAATATCCCTTACAAATCCCCTGCATTTGTTCTGAAATTTGAGTGACTTTGGGACCATTTGAGAATCCATTTCCGGAAATTACCCAAGGGGAAATGGATCCCCAATTTGCTAGTAAAGACTCCTACTTTGAACAGAACATTAAACAAGTTTGAAGAAGTAATTGGGGGGTCATAAAACATCCATGAACATAATATTTAATTTCTAATATCATTAATGTACCTTCTAAGAAAATATTTGAGCATTTGGGTCAATTTGGAGGTCTAGACATCAAAACTAGTTAAGGTCAAAATTGGCAAAAAAGTGAAAAAAATGGTCATTTAATAAAATTTCAAAAAGCAACATTGCAAAATACTAGAGCGTCAATAAGGGTATTATAAAAAAACCTAGACAAATGGCTAAAATACTATTGTCGAAGAGTTTTTCCTTTGAAAATGTCAACAATAACCATTGTGCATCAAAACCCTCTTGAAATGATCAACAAAAAGTCATGATTCAAAAGATAAAATATAATAGATGTGGGAATCCCTCCAAGGATACAATCAATCATCAATACATTGTACTCTGGAGAATGCTTGGTAATACAACTCAATATATACATTGTGCAAGCCCTCTTGTGACCATGTTTATCATCTAATGACTTAAGTCACAGTCATGCCAAACAACATAGATGATCCAAAGCATGCAATGAAGAGTCTTCCAATATATTCCTTGTTGAAATGATACTAGTTGTAAATGAAGTAAACTTAGGGTCCTTGTAACCAATCTCTATCCATCTTGAGATTGTAAACACGAGATAGTTGTTATTGAATGAACTAAACACTGAAGAAGTAAAAATTTGATCCTTATTGAGTTCAAAAAATCATACGATGGTCGTCAGTACTCCAAAAACAACATAGTAAAATAGCTCCATTATAGGATCGTCCTTTCCATATCTTCAATTCCCTTTAAGCTTCAAAATTGTAGATGCTCTGATATTTTCATAGTCGTGACCTTCATGGAAATAAAATAAAATAATCAATCAGGAAAAATACATAGAATATGAATGCAATGAGAACATAGGTCTTTCTATGCAAACACTTGTGACAATGATAGGAAGACAGTGAAAAATGAGCATGCATAAATTCTATTCGACCATGCCATCTTATTAAAACAAAGCATTGGAAAGGGGAGAGATAAGAATTAGGTCTCTTCACTCAAATTAAAATCAAAGTTTATCTCCCCCCATTCAACTCATAAATTTTAGGATTGAAAAATCATCAATCCCATATCTCTCTCGATGTATTTCGATAACAAAAATTTCAATCCCTTTAAATCTCAAACATAAAAATTCCCCCAAAATTCCTTAAGATGATTAATACTTCTAGGGTAAACCCTAAAATTTCAACTATATAGTACTTTAGGATAACTTTGTGTTCGTGAAATGTCAGCTACAATAATTGCAAAACTCATTTCTTTCATGAACAAGTTTATCCCAAAGCATTAATAGATTTTGTGCCTAGGATGATTCTAAATGTTTTACAATTGAGGATGAAGCCCTTCGTTGAATAGGAAAATAATACCCCATCTATGTTTCTTAAATTCAACATGAACACAACATGTGATAGGCATATTGAATGGTAATTTTATGCACTACTCATCTAGTTGTATTGACAAATATAGTTCTAGAAAAAAGTTTTGCAACTTAAAGGGGCGTATGCCATACTCTGCAGCTCATTTTAGCCAAATACAAACTTATCTACTCTAAAAAGTTTAAGGTGGAAGCAAATCACTATTTAAACATTGCAATTTATATTTTTGTATATTCCTTAAGATAGTTATGTTGACATTTAAAACCTTTCAAAGCATGTATTTGAGATATATGTTGATAGTTCATATCATAATTGCACATCCCCGCAATACTAACTTTTATGTTGTGTATGGATTTTACAAGGCTTGGATTGGAAACTTCCATTTTGAACTCAATGCTATCAGTAATTTATTGTGGTGTGAAGTTTTGTGATCCCAAACTAATAGAAGCACACAAACACCTTCCTGAGATTTAAATTTTAAAAGTTCCCCAAAGTTTAGGTCTCCTCCTTATGGCAATGGCCTTGTGGGTTACCTCAAAATATTTACTTTGTGATATATGGACCATCCAACAATGTAGAAAAAGTGATGTGCTTCAAGTATAGCATGTCCAATCACTTCCTACCATTTTCCATGCTAAAAAACCATTCCACCATCATATCAAATCTTAGGAAGTAGGCCATCAACAACATGAGCATCCTGATAAATAAAAACCATCCCACTTGTACAAAGACGGAAATAAGTATTTGGAACCCCAAAATAATCAATCCTGATCGAGTTGAGTTGATAGCCTCAATGTAGAATCAGGATTAGACCACTTTCCATAGGAATTAAGCACAGGGATCCCAATTCACTTTTTGTGTTTGATAGTTCCTCGGTATTTTTTCCGAATGAGTGAATAAGCCTTTTCAACTATGCTCATATTTCCTCCTCTTAAACATCAACTATGTCTCCTTTAGATCAATTGCTGAAGATCGAGATATCTTACCTTTGCTTACAGGCTGGAGGCTAGTGTGCTTCCTTACATGTAAAAAAAACACTAAGTCTGGTCTAAATAAACAAGAATGTTCTGCTCTATAATGCTAGAGCTAACACACAATAACATAAACCAATGACAATCATCAAAAGTAACAAATGTAAAACATCACATTCCAACGCATTGAAGTGTCAACTAATAGAAGTACTATCAATCATTTGATGTGTTTCAGTGAAAAGCAGTGAGATAAATAAACATCACATGAAAGATGCAGTGTAAAGTGGGAACCCTATTACTGGGACAATACTCAATTGAACATTTGAGTACCCGACTCTTAAAAGGATCCCACTATTACACTATTGCAAACCATTAAACACTAATATCGCCTTGTATATTAAGCTCCTCACAAGATCATGACACAATGAGGTACAAAAATGAGACCTAAATATGAACCTAAGCTTCTATTTATATTCCAGGATCTCTTGACCTAGTCAACTTGATGGTAGTTAAACACCCTTCCATTTACTTTTTTTATCAAAATTACGACACATCTCAAAATAAAGGGATTTTATTGCAATAAAAGAGGTATCTATACCCAACAACACCATAATTTAAAAGCTCCTTAATAGATAAACCTTCTCTTGGAATGAAGTTGTCTTGATTGATTCAATGTAATTGGAATTGAGTATCATGTACAAAGCAATCATTTTTTTTAACTTGGTATAAAACATCCATATGGAAAACACAATAACAATGATCTAGCATGATTATAGTGAAAATAATTTTCTATCACAAGTTAGATGTGAATGCAATCAAAGGAAATATAACCTAGGTTATCTTTCCTCGAGATTTTATAACTAGCATCCATGTATGTGTTTGGATAATTGTAGAGATATACATCTTTTTTTCCTTGGAGCTGATAATGTTGGTATTCAAAAAAACAACCCAAATAAACAAACTAAAATCCCATGGAGGAGCTAAAGGCCTAGATGGTCGAGAAAAATGATTGTTTTGTCCATACTTCAAAGAAGACCCTGATTCATATGCATGACTAGAATTTGGCCCTCGACATATTTTCATTCCATCCACCTAGAATTAAATTCCTCCTTTGAATGGCAGAATAGGTTGGAAAATGACAGTTGTCATGCATAATGACACTGGAAGCAGTCTCATCTAGGTCCATGTTTGTAGTGTTAGAATAGGAGAGTCAAGCTAAACTAGTTAACCTATCTAAGAAACCAACAACATATCATAAAAGATAAGAATAGGAAAAGAAAAGGACAAGAGAACACCGATATACGTGGTTCACCCTAATGGGTTACATCCACGGGAAGGTAGTCTTCTATTATCTCCAGAATGTCTTCTCCAATCTTACAAGAGAGCAAATCGCAAATACCCCAAAGAATATAGATGATGTACAACAGTGTCACAATAGTACCACTACTACATCAAGAATACATAATGTGTAGAGACTCACTTGACCCTATTATATACTGAGAGATGAGGAGGAATTACTCTCACATATTGCATGTGGGATAATATAATTCTCCAAAATAACATCTCTTAATACAATACCATGGACAAATACTCTACACAAGTAAATAAAACACCATATAACTATGGGTTAAATGTATTACTCTTTTACATAAGATTGTAGACAACTTCTGACATAATACAAAGACATTATTAACTTCCAAGGAATATAATATATTCCAACACTCCCCCTTAATAATGGCTGGAAGAAGGGCCCATACTAACACTAAGGAAGGAAGGAGTCATTACTGCTCCCCCTTGATGACAACTTCCCACATTCCAAGCAAGGAGAGAAGATGCACAAACTTCACCTCAGTGAAGGATGTGGTGAAGATATCTACTGCCTCTTGCTCGGTAGGACAATACTGAAGAGAAAGAATACCATCTGCCACAGGCCCGTGAATGTAATGGGAGTCAAGGCGAGATGCTTTGTCTTCGAGTGATATACCAGATTATAAGCAAGCTAGATTGCACCTTGATTGTCACATTTCAACACAGTGGATGATTTCGGAGCCAGACCAAGCTCTATAAGAACATGCCGTAACCAAACTGCTTCTTTGGCTGCTCTATATTCTGCTTCACATGAAGATAAATAAAGAGTCTTCACCTTCTTGCTCGACCAAGAAATCGAACCTGGACCAAGTTGAAATACATAACCTGTAGTGGACCATCGATCAGAACTGTCACTTGCCCAATCAAAATCTATGTAACCAGAGAGTGAAACTGTAGTACTGCTCGAATAAAAAGCACCATAGTGTAATGTCCCCTCTAAATATCTCAGAATCCTCTTGGATGCCTGCCAATGACTTTCATGAGGTTGTTGCATGAACCGAGAAACCAAACTGACATCAAAAGAGAGATCTGGTCAACTGTGAGTTAAATATATCAAACTGCCTACAAGCTAATGATAAAGAGTAACATCAACAAGTGGTGTGGTACACTCAACAGTTAACTTTACACCAGACTGAAATGTCGTAGGAGCAGATTTACAATCAATCATATGGAAATGAACCAACAGGTCTGTAGCATACTTTGGCTGAGAGAGAAACATACCATCTGCCATATGGCAGATTTGAAGACCCAAGAAATAATGCAATAAACCAAGGTCGGTCATTTCAAACTGCTTTTGAAGATCACTTTTTAGATTTTGAATAAATGTAAGCTGGTTGCTTGTGATGATTAGATCATCTACATACAAAACAACAATGAGAATATCAGTACCAAAGTTTTGAACATACAGATTTGGATCAGATATACAATGCTTAAAACCATTCTTCAAAAATTATACATCAATTTTATCATACCAAGCCCTAGGTGCTTGTTGGAGACCATATAAAGACTTGTGTAATTTACATAGTAAATTTCATGATTCAGCATTAATAAAACCAGGAGGATGTTGCATATAAATTTCTTCATTAAGATCACCATTTAAAAAAGCACTTTTAACATCAATTTGGTGTATTTCCCATTTATAAGATGAAGCAATAGATAAAATGGTTCTTATTGTATTCATTTTAGCAATAGGAGCAAAAGTTTCATTGTAATCTATACCTTCAAGTTGATTAAAACCTTTTGCAACTAACCTAGTTTTATACTTTTCAATCTATCCTTCTGCAGTGAACTTAGTTTTATAAACCCATTTACAACCAACTTGAGCATGTGTCACATGAACCTGCGTTGACATTTTCCACGGGGATGAGTGTTAGCACCTTAAGCCCCTTGGACAAGGCCAAGGTCCTATGGAATTTGTAAGAAAGAGTTGACCCCATTCCACATTAAAATTCTGTAACCAAGAGCAGAGCCAATGTTTGCAGCTAGGTCTACTTTACTATTGAGCTTCCTTAGAATGTGGAAAAACTCTATTTTGTGAAAAGAAGTGACCAAAGCTTGAATTTTCCTACTCAGTTGGCGGAGTTTCATCTGGGACGGGAGAGTGTTTTCAGCAAGGGCTTGAATTATTACTCGTGAGTCTCCCAACATGATAATTTCATTGATTCCCCGACTTCTGGCTAGCTGAATTCCCTGGCATAGGGCCAGTTCTTCCTCTATATTATTTGTTTCCCTTCCAATCCCCCAAGAAAAATTGAATTCCTTCTTTCCATCCGAGGTGATGAATACCCCGCCCCCCCCAGCTTCCCCAGGATTTCCTTTAGAGGCCCCATCAATGAACAGTACCTCTTTATGAAGTTGGGTCAACCATCTTTCGAACTTCGGTCCTTCTGTCCTTATTTCCCATGAGCGCATTTCCCTCTTGACCTTTGCATTTTTCCTAGCTAAATCAGAAGATAGATTGTTCAACCATGCTTCTTCCAGGGGGAGAGAGGGCATACAGACGAATCGCACCAGAGGTGAGAGAGACAGTCTCCCAACAGTCCTTCTAATTTTGCAGCAACCTGACTGGCCAGTGCAGCTTTCCCTCTGAAGATACAAGAATTCCTTTCAAGCCATAGCTTCCACAGAATAAGCCTTGCGAGAGTCATCGAGTAGGATTTGGTTACCGGGTTTTTAAGATTGGTGAAATGGGAGTGGGAACACCAGTTGATAAAAAGGGAATGAATGTTGTCCAATGGAAGTTTAGCATTACCCAAAAGAGCTGCTTTCCAGATCTCTTTAGCAAATGAGCACAAGAACAATAAGTGCTCGATCTTTTCTTCATTGTTCATACAAAGCGGGCATCTTGTAGGGCCTTCCCACCCCTTTTTTTTAGACCATCTCCGGTCAAAATTTCCCCATGGGCCAAATTCCAGATAAAGAAATCAATTTTGGGAAGGCTTTTAGCCGCCCAGACACTTTTCCAGATATCTGAGTTTTCAGTAGGATGGGGATTTGATATGAAATTATAGCCCGTTGAAGTGGTTTAGATACCCATTTTCTTCCCCCACCCTCTAGCATCCTTTGTATTCCTAGTAACCAGAGACTTTCCATGGAGATAAGCAATCAAAATATTATTTTCATTATCTAGGCGGGTTGGGCATTGGATACTCCATCCCTTCCAGGAACTAGAGAAATTTGAGTTCCATTCAGAAATATCCCAGAGCGTGAGCAGGTTATGGTTGTGCATATAATCTAAACGTTTTTCAATGCCTGGCAACTGTTCCAGAGGAGGGTCTCCCATTATCGAGTCTTCCCAAATATTAATGTGCTTCCCATTCCCAGGTATCTAGGTAAGATTAGGAGAGAAGAAGTTGAGTGCTTTCGACAAAATAGAGAAGATAGTTGAACCTTTTCTTACCCGAGAGGGACTGTCAAGACATCTCAAACGATTCCCATAGAAATATATTTTCCAAAGGAAAGCCTTACACTAGGTCACCTTGCCTGAGATGATATTCCATAGAATTTTGGCTCCCAGAGCCAAATTCCTGATTTGAAGGCCTCCTTGCATCACTGGTTTTGACACCTTTTCCCAACTTACCAGCAGGAGCTTCTTCACATTCGGCTTCCCTCCTTTCCAGGGGAACTTTCTAAGCAAAGCTTCAATGAAGGAAATAATCCCCTTCGAGGCCCAAAGAATGGAGCACTAATAGATAGGTATACTAGAGAGAACATATTTTATTAAGACCACCTTTCTAGCAGGATTTAACCAAGTCGAGCCCCAAGTGTTAATAATACTTTTTATTTTGTCCACAATTGGCAGCCAGTTGGATGACTTCATGGTGGTCTTGAAGATGGGCACTCCAAGATATTTGAACACATCCCATTGGGTCTTCCCTTTGATACCCAATATTCTTCTAATGTCTACCATCTCTCTAGGATTGCAGTTCCACCCTAAAATTTGAATTTTCCTGTAGTTGATCTGACACCCCGAAGCGTCTTGATAGAGCTCCAATTCTGATTTGAAAAGTCTTGCTAACTGAACACTGGCACCTCCCAAAAGAATGGTGTCATCAACAAACTGGGCATGGTTGATATCCTTAACCCCTTGGAAATGCAGAGACCAATGAGGTTATAGTGAAGTTGAATTTGGTCTAGCTGAAAACTGAGCACAGAAGCTTGAATGGCATAGAGAAGAGGAGAGATAGAGAAACCTTGGCAAAGCCCACGAGAGGCTTGGAAAAAGCCAGTTGCATGTCCATTCACCAGGGGAGTGATACATGGACCGCTGATACAGGCTTGGATCCATCTAATGAATCCCGGGCCAAAACGAACCTATGCATAACTTGAAAGAGAAACTCATATCTAACTCTATCAAATGCATTAGCAAATACAGTTTAATAATCATACATTTTTCCCTGTGATGAAGACTACAGTGAATTACTTCTTGGACCAGAATGATGTTGTCGGCAATATGCCTTCCCTTAATAAAGCCTCCTTGGTTATTAGGGATTATAGGAGGGAGAACCTCTTTGATCCTATTGGCAATTAATTTGGTAATGATTTTATACCCAATGTTGCAAAGTGAAATAGGTCTGAATCTGTCAAAGGAAGTGGCCCTTTTTCTTTGGGAATCAACGCGAGGAAGGTTGAATTGGTACTACCACCAATTTTGTTACAAACTTGGGATTTTATAACTATTTTTTGAAGGTCATGCTTGATGGTTTTCCATCATGTCTTTAGGAATCTAGTCGTGAAGCCATCAGGGAATGGGGCTTTATCGAACTCCATACCTGCAAGGGCCCTTTTGAATTCCTTTTTCGAGATGGGGGCCATGAGGCTTATGCTAATAGAGTGGTCAATTAGCTTTGGGACCAATTTGAGGATAGGATAATTGGGAAGAGTTCTAGGAGGGGTCTCCACAGTGTAGATGTTTTGAAAATGGTTATGCGCCACCTTCTTGATTTCCTCAAAGTCTTGAATCATTTTCCCTTGACTCTAAATCTCCTTAACACTTTATAGTTCTTACATCCTTCCAATTGTTTACGAAAGAAGTTCGTGTTTTTATCCCCAACCTTTAGCCATAATCATCTCACCTTCTGCCTCCAGTACTCTTCCTCAATCCTCCAGGATGCATGTAAGTTTCGTTGCAGCACAGTTTCCTTTTCTAGGCTAGTAATATCCAGAGGTTGATCCTCCTGCCATCTATGATGAATTTCTAGATTTTGTTGAGCTTCGATCCTCTGCACAGCAAGGGATTTCAGTGTTTTAGCCCAGGATTTGAGAGCTCTCTTGAGCCTCCTGAGTTTTTCTTCCCAGACATAGAACGGGGAGCCTGAATCCGGAGACTTCCAGACCTCTTGAACGAGCTCCTGAAAACCATCCTGATTGATCAAATTTAGGCTAAATCGAAAAGGGATGGGGCCAAGGTTTTTCTCCTTGGACAAGTCCAGCAAAATCAGATTGTGATCTGACATGCTGAAGGGAAGGATGGAGGAATATACTATGAACCCAAGAATCAGGAGTGGTTGATGAACCAAAAACCTATCCAATCTAGCCGCAATATTCCCTGGGCCAATTCTTCTATTGGTCTAGGTGAATAGACTGCGTGCTGGCTTGATATCTTCGAGGTCCCAATCCCTCATAATTCTCGCAAGGGGTCCCTGACAATAGAGACTCCTTTTTTTCCTTAGCGCTGAGAGTGATATTCATATCCCTAGTAAGGATTAGATTCTTAAGATGGTGAGAATCTAGAACGTCTTGAATACTTTTCCAACATTCTTTCTTCTCTAAAAGCAAGACAGGGACATAAATATTAAAAATGATTACATGAATTCCAGATTCCTTATGTCATAACTTGGTGAAGATCCAATGAATGTGAGTGAGAGATTGAACCAACTCGAAAGAATCTCTCTGCCAGAGCAAACCAAGTCCTCCAAAAGCTCCTCTTGCACTCCTAAATATTCTTTCTCCATTTTTGCAAAAGAGCTGTCTAGTCTGGAGGAAGTCATCTTCCTCCATTTTTCCATAAGAGCTGGCTAGTATGGAGGAAGTCATCTTCCTCCATTTTCATCTCCTGGATCAATAGAATGTCGGGAATGAAAATGCGGATTAAGTCTCTCATTGCTTTAGATTTTTTCCTGCTCCATAGACCTCTGCAGTTCCAGGAGACGATTTTCATTACTTACCCTTGGGGGGATTGGCGGCCCCCTTAGATGCCTAGATTTTCTGTGTGGTGAACCTGGGATCCATCATTGCTTCAATCGTGGCTTGTGCTCCGAGAAGCTTATCTCTGTAGGTATATTCCTCTCTACATTCCTTATCAGATTTCCTCCCTCATTTAGTTTTTTCCTATGAGAATTGATATTTTCCAATTTCGCCTTCCTCTTCAGATGAGTGATTTGATGGTTCGGGCTAAGCTATTGTTTCTTTATGAATACCCTTGTTTGGCAAGCCTTTCCCTTCTGATCCAGGATTCGGTGGGGGATCCTCGGCCTCTGGTTCCCTCTCCTCTTCTGGCCTTTTCCCGCTCCTTCATTCACTAGTTCTGCAAATGTATTCCTTTCTTCAGGTTGAGGGATCTGGGTCGATTCATCCTTTCTATTATTCTGAGATCCCAAATTTCCCCCATCTTTTTTCTGCGTCTGTTTAGTGCTAGTCTTGGCTTGTATGGCTTGAGTCCAACCATCTTCTACTTCTTTATTTGACTGTTCTATTGGCATCTTTAGGGAGTTCTTTTGGAAGTTTCCATAATCATGATAGTGTTCACATTTGAAAGGAAATTGCTCGTAGTCCAACTTCTGATAGTCTTGCCATTCTCCCACCATTAACTTGATCGCCTCTGGTAAGCCAGCTTCCAGATCGACTTCTATGCAAATTCTGGCACACGAGTAGTTCTCTTTGGGGTTTACTCTGTCGATATATTTTCCTAGCTTCTCCCCAATGGTTCGCAGGGACGGAGTCCAACAATGGATTGAAAGATTGGGGAGGCAATCCCATATCGGCACAGCCTTGGGGACATCCACTGCTGGGTCAAAATCTGGTGTCCAATGATTCAAGTAGAGGCCTTGGTGTCCCATGAAGTAGGGTCCATTACGGAAAATCAGATCCTGATCTTCTTTGGAGATAAATTCGAAAAGAAAGAACCATCTTCCAACCACGTAACAGGTGACGCTATTGGAGATCAGAGGTCTCCAATTTTTCTAGATCTAGTTGTCAGTAGTATTAGGCGGAGGCCAAAGACCTGTGAACTGATCGACTAGGGCCCGATCTGCACGGAGACTGCAATATGAATGGGGTGTTGTAGCGGGAGTTCAATGAATGGAACCTCATCAAGTTTCTTCACAAAATTTGGGACAGGAGCAGATCTAGGCTTCATGGATTTCCCAGCGATTAGATTGCTGAAGGCGACAGAGTCTTCAAGGGAGTTCGAGGGAGGAGCCCCACCTCCCTTGAGCATGATGTCGATCTGAGCCCTAGCCCATATCTAAACGATCCGTCCTGACCCAGAGACACGCAGAGGCAAAGGCCTGACAACCAAAGCCACGGGCTGGCCCAAGACTGAGATCCGAACCACATCCTAGATCCACACGCGCGACGTTAGAGCAGAGCGACGCAACCAAAAACCCTAGCGCTCACACCAGCCGAGAGCATTCATACGTCACAAACCATTCTTGCTATCAATGTTGGAAAGTAATGTAGTATAGCCAAATGTAGTATATCACAAAACCCATGTAATCCAGCTCCTCCTACATAAACAAATATTTGTTGAGATTAATCAATATTTATCATTTTGTTACCATTGCAATAAGTCTTGCCTTGAATGATCAATGTGATCTCCTCTAGTCCTATTGAAAATCAAGATGTCATCAAAGTAAACAACAAATATTCCCAAATCGAGATTCAATGTTTAATTCATCAATCTCATGAATGTGTTAGTTGCATTATGAGTTTAAATTGCATGACAAACCATTCATAGAATCCCACCTTGGTCTTCAAGGAGACTTTCCATTCACGCCTTTCTCTAATCTTGATTAGATGATAACCACTATTAACGTATATCTTGGAAAAATCATCTAGAACCACTCAAAAAATCATCGAGCACCACTCAAAATACCATCCCTTCCTAGATAAAAGAAACCTATTATGTACAATCTAGAGAAGTTTCCAGGTTCTTTTATGTACATTATTTGTTCATAGTAGCCACTATTATTTTATAAAAATATGCATTTGTGTGAATTCCAAATGGAAAATTCAAGATAAGCATGCTTTGATTCAAAAATTATTGAAGTTTAAGGTTCATGTTAGGAAATTCAAAACAAAGCTGTTGTAAATTTAAAACTGGTGAGTTTTCTGACATCACAAGTGTTCAATAAATCAAAATATTGAATATACAACCTAAATCTGAAATAAATGATTTGATTTCAATATGGATATTGAGGTTGAAACCATTTTATAGTGGTGGTATGGACATAACTCCACTCGACGATCATCTTAGTGACAAATGCAAATGCATAGAGTGTCTTGCGCAAAGGAATCAAAACGTTTATGTGTTTCAATCCCGCTAAAAACGCCATTAAAATACCATATACTTTTTAATATAGAGTATATATTTTGTCCTCTTAAAAAAATTATGATAATCTAGCATATAGTTCCTTCTAATGTCAAACCCCCTTTTTATTTACTATTGATGTTTCCTATAGGTTGTGATGGATTTACTAGGTCGGAATTCTAAATTCATCATTTGATTGTGAACAAGATCAACATTCATGTAAAGATCTACCTATGAAATGTAATATATGTAACGACAAGTGATACAAAGTATCTTTACTCCTTAACGTGTATTAGATAAATATTATTTATTTCTGATCATGCAGAACGATTATTCTTGAATAGAGACTTACAGTGGAATCTCATTCATGTTGGCAGGCGGATTGGATGCGCATGGTGCGAAAGTGATAGGGTCAAAGATGACTACGCAATATGAATATGTTGACAAGTGGTCAGCTTGGTTGCACTTTTGTACTTTTGGTCTGAGTTAGTTAGGAAGTTAGTTAAATGTGGACCATTTTGTAAAGGCACAGGCCTATACAAAGAGTTAGAAATGTAGTAGAAAGATATCAAGAGATGATCTGAGATCTTATGTTCAGAACGAATATTGTGTTTTTCCTGTCTTAAGAGTTGTTTTTTGGGTTTTGGTCTGAGGCTATCAACCGGGAGAGGTATTTGAATATGAATGTTGACCTGCTAAGTAATATGACACAGATGTTGTTGGAAACTCTATATGATGCGATATTTGATCTTGTGATTGTTGTCTCTGTGGTTAATTACCGCAATTTGAATAATGCAATCTAATGGGTAAATGTTGTGATCTGATGTCTTAATGTTTTTCTTATATGAATGATGAGAATTTTTCGCATAATGGATGGATTCTTGTATGTCGATCTATTTTCTACATAATGAAATGGTGTGATACTAGATCAAATGATAAATAGTAAAGTGGTAAGATAAAACCCTGTTCTGGATCTCTAGGTATTAATGCAACTAAGAGAGATTAAGTGCGCAAGTCCTCTTCCCTTCTAAGGAAAATTGGTTCCTGCATCCCTCCCTCAAACATCTCGGGTGATACCTCATCTGATTCACAGGTGTTGATGGACAAGGTAAAACCTGTCTGGGCTGGTGTTTAGGGAGATCGCGTCGAAAAGGGTAAAACACACACACACACACACACACATATTCAAATCCTTTGTTTTGAATTATAAATTCTTGAAATTTGTGGTCAGTTGATAAACTACAAGAAAACCATCCGAACTCTTGATGTATTAAAGACAATATACTCCGAATGAGGTTTTCAACGAAAGCGACACAACATAAAGTTGTATAAGGAAAATATATGCAAATATATAAGCTTTGTGGAAATGAGCAAACAACAATAGGTTTAGACGTTCCAGGGTGTTTTTGGCTTTCCCTTGTAACCAAGTCTGTGAAATTATTTTCCCTAACTATTTTCTTTGGAGATTACAACAGTGTTTAGCTACAACTAATGCAAGCATGTGTCCTTGGAGCCTAACTAGACCCGTTGATTAAATTCTAATTAGTTTATTTCAATGATGAATTCTTTCAATAAAATTTTGTTTTCTCAAATTTCTTTCAGAAAGTAACCATTGATGAATCCATTTTATGATGTTGATGCTCAAACTTTTTTGGTTAATTCTACAAGTCACCAAAGCCAAAAGAAGACGAGACTCCATCCCAACGTATTTGTAAAAGAGAAGTGCATCATATGATACAACACAATATAATTCTCTTATTTCAAAGAGAAGTAGGGAGGACATTGCAGAAGGGGAGAGGAAAGGTATCGATAAAAGAGAAAATGTAGCCCCTCTAGTTTATAAAAAAGGTCAACAATGGAGGGGTTTCAATCTTACGACAAAACGAATGGCTAAAGGAAGTTTCAGAATGAGCATAGTTGATAATGAAACTAGATGCTATGCCAACAATGACACCCTCATAACAACTTCAAATTGGAATACAAGCTTAAATTGAGCATGGGCAAGCAGTCTACAGGTCGTATCTTCCATATGACCACGTGTGAGATGTCATTTTCTTTTTTTGGGAAAAAAACCTATGCAATCTAACAATATCATTTATATATTTGTGGATGTTGTGAATGAATAGTACTATAATCCACTTGTTTTAAGGTAATTAGTGCCATTTCTCATACATGGACCGTAACTATCTATAGCTATAGGTTTTCTTTACATTTAGGGAAGGAAAAATCATTTTTTTTCTTAAGATCAAACCTATGAAGCTAATATCAAACCTATGAGACCACATATCACATTCTTACAACTTATATGTAAATTCCTTTCATTGATTGTGTAGTCAACACAACTAACTCTAGCGCCCCGCCATCTTTGGTTGGTGATGCGCATATATGAGGTGATAAGAATATAGCACCTATCCATGGATTAATGTTGTATGTGTTTTGATACCCAAACTTGTCATTTCTTAAACTGAAACCATAATGGTGTCGATATGTCATGGAGTATGGTGTCAATTGATTTGGTTTCGTGTCACTCTCTCAAGTGACACCTGGACTTGGACATCAATACCACTACTTTAAATGTTTGTTATTACTCCCTCCTAGTGAATTGTACCACCACTTTCTTTAGATTCCCTAAACGATGGATCCCTTCACATTTTCTTTAGATTCCCTAAATGACGTATTCTAAGATTTGAACAGTAATGAAGGTCTATTATAACAATTTTTATATTTGATTTCCTTGTCAGCAATCCAGAGAAGTTTCCAGGTTCTTTTGTGTACATTATTTGTTCATAATAGCCACTATTATTTTATAAAAATATGCATTTGGGTGATTTCCAAATGGAAAATTCAAGATAAGCATGCTTTGATTCAAAAATTATTGAAGTTTAAGGTTCCTGTTAGGAAATTCAAAACAAAGTTGTTGTAAATTTAAAACTGGTGAGTTTTCTTACATCACAAGTGTTCAATAAATCAAAAGATTGAATATACAACATAAATGAGAAATACATGATTTGATTTCAATATGGATATTGGGGTTGAAACCATTCCACAGTCGTGGTATGGACATAACTCCACTCGACTATCACCTTAGTGACAAGTGCAAATGCATAGCGTGTCTTGCGCAAAGGAATCAAAGCATTTATGTGTTTCAATATCGCTAAAAAAAAGGCCATTAAAATACCATATACTTTTTAATATAGAGTATATATTTTGTCCTCTTAAAAAAAATTATGATAATCTAACATATAGTTTCTTCTAATATCAAACCCCCTTTTTATTTACTATTGATGTATTTTATATGTTGCGATGGATTTACTTGGTTGGAATCCTGAATTCGTCATTGGATTGTGAACAAGATCAACATTCATGTAAAGATCTGCCTATGAAATGTAATATATGTAATGACAAGTGATAAAAAGTATCTTTACTCCTTAATGTGTATTAGATAAATATTGTTTATTTGTGATCATGTAGAACAATTATCCTTGAATAGAGACTTACAGTCGAATCTCATTCATGTTGGCAGGTGGATTGGATGCGCATGGTACGAAAACGATAAGGGTCAAAGAAGACTGCGCAAGACGAATATGTCGACAAGTGGTCAGCTTGGTTGCGCTTTTGTATTTTTGGTCCGAGTTAGTTAGGAAGTTTGTTAAATGTGTACCATTTTGTAAAGGCACAAGCCTATACAAAGAGTTAGAAATGTAGTAGAAAGATATCAGTAGATGATCTGAGGTCTTATGTTCAGAACGAATATTGTCTTTTGCTTGTCTTACGAACTGTTTTATGGGTTTTGAAGATGAATGTTGACCTACAAAGTAATATGACATAGATGATGCTGGAAACTCTATATTATGCAATATTTGATCTTGTGATTGTTGTCTTTGTGGTTAATTACTGCAATTTGAATAATGTGATCTGAATGGGTAAATGTTGTGATCTGATTTCTTAATGTTTTTCTTATATGAATGATGAGAAGTTTTCGCATAATGGATGGACTCTTGTATGTTGATCTATTTTCTGCATAATGAAATGGTGCAATACTAAATCAAATGATAAATAATAAAGTGGTAAGGTAAAACCATGTTCTGGATCTCTACGGTGATAGTGCGACTGAGAGAGATTAAGTGCGCAAGTCCTCTTCCCTTCTAAGTAAATTTGGTTCTTGCATCTCTCCCTCAAACATCTCGGGTGATACCTCATCTGCTTCGCAGGTGTTACTAGATAGGGTAAAACCTGTCTAGGCCGGTGTTTAGGGAGATCGCGTCGAAAAGGGTGTTGACAGTGTGTGAACACCTGTCTACTGAAGTGAGTCAACAATTCATAAGTAACTTACCAATAAGAGGGATGCATGTCATAGTGGTGGGTATATTCCATTGCATTGGGAATGGCTCTCCTGGGAATGTATCACATTGGGGAGAGTATAGTAGAGGGAGGTGAAAAAGCCTCTCTCAAATTAGAGGGGATAGTTATGGGATAAAAACACAACTCCCACTCCGGAGTTGTGTAAGGAAGGTGGGAGAAGAGGTGGAGGAAGCAGTAGAGGAGAGAATGTGGTACACAAAAATATTGAATGGAATGCTTTGAGAATTTGAACAATATAACATCCACAACCAGTTGTGCCAAAATGGATTATCATCAATAATTACATTAAATATTTTAGCAGATAAACTTTTACATTGATAATCGGGTAAGTATGTTTGTTATTTTCTTCCCATGTTATGCTCTCTCCCTTCTTAAAAAATCCTTCTTAGCGAGAAAATGGATTGCATGGATTGTTGTCTTGTGACAAGAGAATTTATAGGTGGGTGTGCTATTTTTGTTTTTTAATTTGTGATGTATATATTTCAACAATTATCTATGGGATCTTTAAACACCACATAAACTTGCATTCTAATATCCTGAGAATTGAAAGGCAAATGTAGATTCAGGTTAGCTACACAAAGTTAGTTACTTTAGTGAAGAAATATATGTTTTGATCACTGCTACAAAATCAATTCCTCTCCAAACTATTCTCCCTTGATAAATGATGAACCTCAACACTGGAGATTTGTTTCCTCTTCGTGTGTAAACCAAGAAGCCTGGTGAACCATAGGAACTTATGCAAGATTAGAATTCTACTTTGAATGTGTTTCGAAGGGAAGAACGACATTTACGTTTCCTTAATGATATCCAAGGGCAATGTAGTACTGAAACCTTTGTGCAATTGGACTGCGTTTACAATGGCTTGTTTCATACGAATGAGGGAGGGCCCAAGGGCAAATAACGATGGGTTTCCTTGGCTAGTGATTGATCTGAGGCCATCCATTGTGTTACCAATAATTATAATGGTTGTCCTTGCCGACTTAAGCAAATTTCACTTCAAAAGGCAAAGTACATACTGTGGAAGGCACTAATAAAGAAGCCAATTAAGATCCCACATGCAAACTAAATGGAATGGATGACGATGTTAGGCATTATAAAATAAGAATAATAGAGTAGAAATGATGGAGACAGGGTTTGTGGGCATTAAACATTTCTAGCAATTATCAGTGAGATATTTGTCATCATTAAATACCACATAAACTTGCATTGTGATATCCCGAGAATTGAAAGGAAAGCGACAAATTCAGGTTAGTTGCACAAAGTTAGTTACTCTAGTGAAGAAATATACATTTCTACCATTTCTACAGAGTTGACTCCTATCCAACAATTCTCCCTTGATAAATGGAGAACCTCAACGTTGGATATTTGTTTCCTCTTTGTGTGTAAACCAAGATTCCTGGTGAAGCATATGAGCTTATGCAAGATGATAATTCTGCTTTGAATTTGTTTGGGAGGGAAGAACGATGTTTACATTTCCATAATGATATCTAAGGGTGACGTAGTGCCGAAACCTTTGTTGAATTAGACAATGTTTACAACAACTTGCATGATATTATCCTTATTAACAAAATGTTCATTTTAAGATACAATTTTTTTTAAAGCCGTATAATATTACTTTTGTAATATGGAAGTCTTCGTCCAATTTATGACGTTAATTTATTTAATTAGTATCCTAACGACGTATTTTTGTTTGGATACTTGTCAGATGTGTTCTTGGAGGTCCTACGACTCTTATGTAGAACAAACTCAAGTCTACGTTGAATCCAAGATCCCACATCTCTTTGCTAATTCCCATAAGACTTGTGTATGCACAGTTTTTAGCAACAACCCTTGATAATAACGATGTCATTAAGCATATATATTTATTAGTTAGGCTCCAATCCTGCTTATAATGTCCTTGACATATATTTCTCAGTTAGGGGTATTAGTTTGGGTTTGTTTTTGAAATATTTTATCAAACTCTAAGTTCAACATTTAAAATATTAATTTTATTTATGATAATTTTTATCTTTTAAATTTTCTATTGGTCCAATAGATGCAAGGTCAACCTCAAAAAACAATGAGGGGATTTCATTTGTCATCTTTCCACCTTGGAGTCATCAATATGATAGTACAAACATTATATTGATCTTGCAGATTTCAAAAGCTAGCTAGTAGTGTGATAAAATATTTGGCATGTATTCTTTGAGGGATCCTGAGAAAATATATTTGTACTCGGTTTGGGCAAGATGCCTCCACGTTGCATCCTACAATTAATATTTGTCATACAGATCGTATCGACTCTCAATCCAATGTTCATTGAACCTTCATTGTTTGTATGTGGGATGCATGGTAGTTTTTGTTTGTATGCAGGATGCATGTTAGTGTTTCTCGAGTTTCTGTATTCTCTGCTTTTGATACTCAGATCGAATCACAACACCAGTAAGTATACATTTACTTCCCATCCACCATTTTATTTCTCCTTGTTCTTCTTAGATTTTGATACGACCAATAGCAGTGTGGGTAGATTATCATTCAAAGGCCAAGGAGGAAGGCTGTGAGGCCAGTTGTGTTGGAACTCCTCGCTCTCCCTCATGTCCTAACTTGCTATTTTTTTAGACTAGCAGTTGGTTTATTAGGTCTTTCGAGTTTGGGTTGAAGAAGTGCAAGACATTTTGTGTCATTCCTTGCCTTCAATTGTGATCAAATCCAATACTCTTTGACATATTTGAAAAATATTTCTAACAAGAAACATTAGCTCTTCAAGGGTTGTTTGTTTCGAGACAACTACTACAAATAAGCTTAATGAATTACAAAATAAAAAGGCAAAGAAAGAGGATAAGAATCATCAGCACATGGAGCATTTAGGGAGTGGGAGCAGTCCCTACAAGAGGATATATATATATATATATATATATATGTATGTATATATATGTTGTTTTGAATTATAAATTCTTGCAATTTGTGGTCAATTGATAAACTACAAGAAAGCCATCTGAATTCCTGATGTAGTAAAGACAGTATACTCCGAACGAGTTTTTCAGTGAAAGCGACACAACATAAAGTTTGAGAAGGACAACATAAAGTTTTATAAGGAAAATATATGCGAATATATAAACTTTG
>LPNX010680049.1:244502-259240 GCA_001517045.1 Pseudotsuga menziesii
ACTATGTGTGAGTAAATGATATATGTTCAGGATAAGTGTAGAATATCTTAGCTTGTTTAATAATAAATCTGTTCTTGATGAAAATAAATCCTACCTGTGTTTTTCCCCATCTGGAGTAATACAGATCGTACTCTAACACAGGTGGTGTAATTAAATGAACGAAGTATGATGTAAATTTAAAACAAAGTGTTAGCCTTGAATATTAGAATGTTTTCTTTTATTAGATATTTGTTATCAGAAGAAATATTATTCTGTACATAGAGTAGTGTTAAATCTAGATTGTGTATGTCAGAATATTAGTAAAGGAAAGGAAGTTATATCATTATACTAACAGTAGTATGTTTTGGTAGACGAAACAATCTTCTATACAATATTTACTTCCGTAATCCTTATATCTATATTGAAACAAAAAGGAAAAGAAGAGAATAGTTAAAATGTGTAGTATTAGGTTAAATAAAAATGTCTTTCCAGCTCTGTAGTTCATTTCTTTCCCTATTTAGGATAAGTAACTACTGTAATTGTAGCAACCAAACTGTGAGTAAGGATGGAAAACCTTGATTTAATTCTAAAGATAAAACTAGTTGGTTTAAGATTGTTAGCTAGGTGATTTCATTTATGACTGATAATGTAAATAATTCATTCATCTTATCTAACTGAACTTACACAAGTTCTACAGTTACTAACCTGTCTCTTAAGGAATTTAAACAAATACTACTATTTCTTTAGAGAAAGGAATTCAGTTAATTTGTTATTACCCTTATTTAATAAATTCTAGTGTTATAATTTAAATAGGGTAATATAGATACGAAAAGAATTCTCATAAATTATTTAGTATAGAAAACCTAAGAGTATAACAATAAAATATTTTCTCATCTGTACATTTTATAAATAGACTAAGTATAAAGATAATGTATATAATTATAGAAACAATATTTACTTGTAAGTAAAATAACATTCTTTTAACATTATAATAACATATCAAGTAAACATAAACCTTGTACTTCAAAGATGTAACTATATAGTTACATAAGTACAATTCTAAAACATTGAATTATTTATTTTTCTGAAGTTGACAAATATAAAATAATATTTGAAACCTCATTAGAACCGAGGAAAATAAGGTAAGATAACATAAAAATAACATACATATATCTTAAACAGATAATAATTAAAATAATTTACAGAGTAAATTCAAATGTAATAGCTTGCAGGAAAATAAATTAACAGAACATAAACATGCTCGATTTACCGAGCTTAATAACCCATTTTACGATATAAGAATTAACATAATAAACCACAGTATTATATTGAAAAAAAAAAGAGATAATTTAAAACAACAGATACATCTTTACACCGCTGAGTTAGGGTAAAACCCTAATGTATCAAAAAAAAATTACAACAGAAGTATCAAAACAACTGAGTCTAAGCTCTATATTGATGCCTCTCTGTTTTTAAGGGTTAACAGAGAATGGCTTAACAGGCCTTCCATCTTTTATACATTTTATACACAAAACCAGAAGCAAAATCAAAATTTACAAGTTACGGCCTAAGCCGAAAGCCCCGCATAAAGTAAGGGTTTGTCATCAACAAAAATAGCGAACCAAGTTAACCCAGATAAACCAAAACCACGAGGGTCTTTGCAGGCCATGGTGACGAACCAACAAATGTTCCATACAGAACTATACAAGGACGAAATGCCATGGGATAACCAAGGCTTACCCGTGAGCAAGTTGTTGACCCAGCTTTGCACCAACTGCGTAGAAGGACAAGGCCGTCGCCTGTAAAAACAACCCACAATGTTGTTAAGATTTTATACTTTTATTAACAGAGACTTAAAGAAACAGAGATGTGGATAATAGTTCTTACCTGAGCTTCAAAGTAACGTAACCACCCACAAATAGAAGTGCCGCCACCAACACAAGGATAAACAAACCCTTCATCTGTTACAAAAAAGAGGGAGGTTACCAACGCAGCAACAACCAGTGACAGCCAAGAGTTGGAGCGATAAGCCAAGCAAACATAAAAACATGGGCCGCCACTACTTTCCAACCAAAAAGTTCACTCTGCTAAGAAACCCTAAGACCAAACAAATCATAAGATGTGGAGCCACAACTCTCACTACTGGGTCAAAGAAAAAGAGACTTTTACAGTCTGATAACCCTTAAATGAGCAAGCCGCGAAGGTTAAACCCTAAAGGAAAGCAACTATCCCGTTGCAAGCAATGAACGCTCTTTTACAGCTCTTTTCTATCAACTTTCAAGGCAAGCTTTCGAGGTGCAAGAGGCGAGAAACAAGTTGGGAGACTAATATCTAACCAGATGCAGAGTGACAGGGTGGTCAAAAACACAGTAGTAGAGCGGCCGAAGGCCCGAAAACGACGGAGGAAATAACAAGACTAGGGTTCACATTCTCCTTTTATCTTTACAATGCTTGGCCACGATGATTCCACGTACATAATCAAATAATTTGCCATGCTGCGGGTAATCTATAAAGTCTCGGTATGAAATCAAACAAAATGATTTTGTTTCAATCATTTGGGGGTTCGAAAGTTCCACAAGGTTTCATATTCTCAGAGTCAACCAAGCATTGTACGCTGCAACATCAAAAAAGAACTTTAGTATCAAGGTTAGGTCGTTATAATTATAAATTATTATAACTCATCATGGGCATGGAAAATTCTACGACCTATCACCTTATGCAAGCAGAGTATGCATTCGATAAACGACTATAACTCTATCAAGGGTTATGTCACTTGATATTATGCAAAATAATCTTATTTATATTAAGAAACCTTTCTTGATAGATTTATCCTCATTTTGCCTTGAGTATCTTTAAAAAACTAATAGGTTTGCAAAGGAGAGTGTTAAGCCTTATAGTATTTATCAGGCTTGTCAACAGATAATTTATGATGATCTTAATAGCAAAAACTGGACAATATCTTTCCAAGTATGTTATGTGTAAAAGAGCTTTAGTTCTTCACTACTGACTTAATCCAATTGATAGCAGTATGATATTGTTGATATAATCCTTTTAAGCTTCAAAGCTTTATAAGTTAGAATAATGGTATAAAATCTCATAAACTACTGTGCATTACTTTTCTCATCACAAGTATTTTGTCGCGACGTAAATTATTTATGGACACAGTTTAGGTAGACCTTTAAACGTAAAACCCCGCCATCTTTAACCTGTGTGTAAGGAAAGATTAAAGGGGTTTACACATGATGACTTTGGTAAACATTGATAAATATCTAAGAAGTTAGTTCGCAATAAAAATTATAAATTACAAACTAGAGAGAGAGAGCAACTGTCGCCAAATACTGTTAGGACAGAATCTCATTTCTTTGGTATCTTTAACAAACTAATTGTTTTTACCTCATAAAAGCATTTGAAATTGAAACATCATATATATTCTTTTTACTGAGCTATTATTTTGCAACGGACATATATCTGCATGCTTTATGAATATTGATAGGCAGCACCGGATCTTTCTTACCTGTAAATCTGTGAGATCAGGTAAACTTTCTGCGTTAGCTCAAAAGCTAAGTAAGCCCCAGAATTCCAAGACAGTTCCACCTTTTTGTCGCAAAGAAAAATAAATCATTAAACTGAAAAAGAATTATTCTATAAGATAAACATAATCGAGTAGATAATTCAGATTATGAATTTACCAATCTGTAAATCAAATAACATATAACTAATTATAGCTATTAGCTAACTGCATTATTGAATATTATCTGTATTTTCAAAATTTTAAATTTTTCGGTAAATTTGGGGTTTTGACATATACATATACATATATATATATTCAGATCCATTGTTTTGAATTATAAATTCTTGCAATTTGTGGTCAGTTGACAAACTACAAGAAATCCATCTGAACTCCTATCGTATTAAAGATAGTATACTTCGAATGAGGTTTTCAGCGAAAGCGACACAACATAAAGTTTGAGAAGGATAACATAACGTTTTATAAGGAAAATATATGCGAATATATAAGCTTTGTGGGAATGAGCAAACAACAACAGGTTTAGAGGTTCCAAGGTGTTTTCGGCTTTCCCTTGTAACCAAGTCTTTGAAATTATTTTCCCTAACTATTTTCTTTGCAGATTACAACAGTGTTTAGCTACAACTAATGCAAGCATGTGTCCTTGGAGCCTAACTCGGCCCGTTGATTAAATTCTAATTAGTTTATTTCAATGATGAATTCTTTCCATAAAATTTTGTTTTCTCAAATTTCTTTTAGAAATCAACCATTGATGAATCTATTTTATGATGTTGATGCTCAAACTTTTTTGGTTAATTCTACAAGTCACCAAAGCCAAAAGAAGACGAGACTCCATCTCGACGTATCTGTAAAAGAGGGAAAAATTTCGGTAAAGAATGAAGGAAATCGTTTTCCCAGAGGCTTCACTATTTTTCTCTTAAGGATTTGAATTCTGGATTATAGAGGAAGATACTACCGAAACAATGTAGTTCAATATTTGACTGCTTAATTCGAGTTTTCTGAACTTATTCTGGAGACCAAACTTATTGCAGAAGATTGGAGACTTTGATCAAGTTTTTAATCTACATATTATTGATAATGTATCTATTTCTTGTTCCTACCTTATGTTCACTTTTTAGCTACATATATATAGTTTGTTATTGTATGTGGAGTTATCTTTTATGAATTTGAATTAACATGTTTTTTTTATTATTATACAAAATCGTTTATATTATATTGATAGGATCAACAAATCAGTTGTAAAGAGAACATAATGCAACAATCAGCCTTATCACTGCCTCTTCAGACAATCAACCTACAACAAACTAAGGTGGGATTTCTATGATTACATCCTGATTCACAATAAGCTCATTAGGTCCTGTGGCAATAGACTTATTAGCTGCTAGATCCGCCTCTTCATTGAGCTCCCTAAGAATATGAAAGAAATTAATCTTCTTGAACATTTTGGACAAGGTTCTAATCCTCCTGATCAACCTTGTTGTTTGTTCATTTTTACCCTTTCTTCCTCCGTTCAGCGCTTGGATAATAAACCTGGAGTCACTAAAAACCAGCACTTCTTCCACTACTTTCTTCTTCAGCAGCTTGAGCCCTTGCCAGAGCCCATAAGCTTCGGCCATATTATTAGAGTTGTAACCTATATTCCAATAGTATTCTATCTCAGTTTCCCCTCTCGGTTCCATTATAATTCCTCCTCCTCCCGCTTTGCCTGGGTTCCCTTTGGAGGCTCCATCAAAGAATAATTTGAAGATTTTCCTTTCTCTTAGCCAATTCTCGAATTGGGATTTATCCATCCTTATCTCCCAGTCCTCTAAATTTTTCGCTTTCATAGGATTTGCAGCCCTTATATTGAGACTTTGCAGCCAAATTTTTTCAGTATCAGTTAACTTTTCTATATTGTATGGGATCTTGGAGATGCTGACCACCTCCCTGAGTAATGCATGCGCTTTAGCAGTAATCTTCCATGCTGGTTGGCACTTGTCCTAGAATATTCTATGGTTCCTCTCATTCCAAATACATCAGCAAATTATTTTCGGAAGTTTCATCCAGCATGCTTTTAAACCATTTTTTTCCGGAGCTCTCCTTGATAGAGTTTTCCCCAGTTGAGAAAGCAAGACTGAATATGGTCTGGTAATTTTAATTCACCTCCCCAATGTATCAGTACCTCTTTCCAGACAGAGGTAGCAAAAGGGCATTTGAGAAAAAGATGGCTGATATTCTCAGCGTTTACAACACATAGAGGACAGCAAAAAGGGCCTGCAATCCCTCTCTTCTCCAGGTTCTCACCCGTCAGCACTCTCCCATGCATCAGAGTCCAAGAAAACATCTCAATTTTCGGGATTGTCTTACAATTCCAAATGTAATTCCAGATTTCTGGATTTCCTGGCATGTTGTAGTTGGCAGAAAATTTCTGATATCCCTCTACCGCCATGTAATTGCCTGAGCTCATCCCCCATCCACGCTTGTCTTTTATATTTTTTCCCAATGGTGCCAGCCCTGATAAGTGAGAGAACAACATTCTTTTTTCATTTTTTAAATCCTTTGGACACTCCGGCAACTTCCAGGTGACCCAACTCGCTGGCTCCTCATTCTCCCATTCAGAAATATCCCAAAGTGTTTTTATTCCCTGCGTTGTCATCTAGTTTTGCAGGTGTGGGAGTTTAGGAGGGATTTGTCCCTGGATTATATCGTGCCAGATTCTGATGCATTTCCCATTGCCGGGGATCCAGTGCAATCCAGGAGTGAAGAATGGCAGCGCCTTCCTACAGATTTTTGCTATTGGAGATCCCTTCATAATCGCTGGCTCTCCATCGAGACATCTGAGTCTTGATCCATGGAAGTATTTACTTTTTAACACACAACTGCTCCAGGACGGATTGGGCACCAGCATGTTCCATAGCAATTTGGCTCCGATAGCCAAATTCTGAATTTTTAAGTCTCTTATGGAGAGACCTCCCTCTGTCCATGGGTGTTTGATCGTATTCCAGCTTACCAGGGCGATTTTTTTGCCTCCCTCATTCTTTCCTCCCTGTCAGAGGAAATTACGCATCAATCTTTCAATCTAATTTAAAATATGAGCTGGAGCAAGTAATAACGAGCATTGGTATAGAAGGCAGCTATTCAAGACAGCTTTTATAAGCACAACCTTCCCAGCCAGGTTGAGCCAGACCGCCCCCCAACCCATGATTTTCTTTTTGACTTTTTCCACTATAGGAAGCCAAGCTGAGGTCTTGGAGTTGGACTTGAAAATAGGCACCCCAAGATAGTTGAAGGAGTCCCAGTTGACAGCTCCGTCCATGTCAAGAACCTGGGTGATTTCTAGCATTTCCCTTGGGTTTATGTTCCAACCATATACCTGGCTTTTTATGAGGTTGATTTTACTGCCGGAGGCTTGACAGTACCGGTGCAGTTCATTCTTGAACCAATGAGCTATGATCTGACTGGCTCCTCCCAAAAGGATGGTATCATCCGCGAATTGCGCGTGATTGATATCTTTAGTGCCTCTTGCCATTTTTATTCCCGATAGCTCTTGATCTTGCATGGCTAATTCCAATTGGAAACTAAGAACTGATGCTTGGATGGCGTACAGCAGGGGGGACAGTGGGCATCCTTGCCTTAGACCACGGGTGGCTTGGAAGAAGGGAGCTGCTCTTCCATTGACTAAAGGAGCTATCCAAGGTTGGTTGATACAGGCCTTAACCCAAGAGATAAATTCAGGGGCGAATCCGAATCTTCTCATCACTTGAAGGAGAAATGAGTGGCTGACTCGGTCAAAGACATTTGCCAGGTCGAGCTTCACCACCATTCCTTTATCTCCATTCTTCAAACTAGATTGGATGGCCTCTTGAACTAAAATAATATTGTCCCAAATCTTTCGACCTTTCACAAAACCACCTTGATTTTCCGGGATAAGGTGAGGGAGAATGTATTTTAATCTATTGGCAATGATTTTCGTAATGAGTTTATATCCTATATTGCACAAGGATATATGCCGGAACCTATCGAAAGAGTGAGCTTCCTTCTCTTTGGGTATCAATGCCAGGAAAGCTGAATTAGTGCTGCCCCCAATTTTATTACAGGATTGAGATTTCTTGACCATTTTGAAGAGATCTCTTTTAATGATGTTCCAGCAGATTTTTATAAAATTGACATTGTAACCATCAGGCCCAGGCGCTCTGTCCTCCTCCATGCTGTCAACGGCCTGTCTTATTTCCTTCATCGTGATTGGTTGCTTCAGAGAACCATTGTCTTTGTAATTAACAGCCCTGGGGATTAGTTGGAGTAGCTCCACATCTTCCGAAATAGGCTGAGCCGTGAAGAGATCTTTGAAGTGCCTGGTCGCTTCTTCCTTTATTTCTTCAAAATTGGAGATTAGTCTACCGTGAGCCTGGATCTCTTGGATGAAATTTACATTTTTTCTTGCCTCCGCCTGTTTGTGAAAGAAGCTAGTATTTCTATCACCTTCTTTCATCCATTTGCAGTGAGCTTTTTGCCTCCACCACTCAGATTCTCTAATGGGGTCTATCAAACCGTTGTTCGGAAAGTTTACATGGAATAATAAAAGGACTGGACCAGGGCACATTGCTGGTAGGATAGACCGTTTCCTGGTTCAGGACACCTTCCTTCTTCTTGGCCTGAACATCTCATCCAAAATTTTACCATTCGGAGGATCGGACCATAAGCCTGTACTCCTTGAGATGAAGAAGGATAAAAATCTGGGCCCTATTTCGTTCAGATTTAATCCACAGTGGGCCAATCACCCCGATTTCCTAAAGATTGTAGGAGAAGCATGGTATCCCCCAGTCTCTGGATCTCCTTTCTACGTTTGGGAGGAGAAGTTAAGGAGGACCATGAAAGCTCTTAAAGGCTAGGAAAAATCAATCCCACCTCCCAATCAAATAAAACTTCAAGCTGCCCATGCACTGGAACTTCACCAGGCCAGCATGGAGGACAGAACTGTGGGAAATTTAGACATCCAAATTGAGAGCAAATTGCAGCTAGAACTCCACACAGCCTGCAGACTCGAATCTGAGTGGTGGAGGCAAAAAGCTCACTGCAAATGGATGAAAGAAGGTGATAGAAATACTAGCTTCTTTCACAAACAGGCGGAGGCAAGAAAAAATGTAAATTTCGTCCAAGAGATCCAGGCTCACGGTAGACTAATCTCCAATTTTGAAGAAGTAAAGGAAGAAGCGACCAGGCACTTCAAAGATCTCTTCACGGCTCAGCCTGTTTCGGAAGATGTGGAGCTGCTCCAACTAATCCCCAGGGCTGTTAATTACAAAGACAATGGTTCTCTAAAGCAACCAATCACAATGGAGGAAATAAGACAGGCCGTTGACAGCATGGAGGAGGATAGAGCGCCTGGGCCTGATGGTTACAATGTCAATTTTATAAAAATCTGTTGGAACATCATTAAAAGAGATCTCTTCAAAATGGTCAAGAAATCTCAATCCTGTAATAAAATTGGGGGCAGCACTAATTCAGCTTTCCTGGAATTGATACCCAAAGAGAAGGAAGCTCACTCTTTCGATAGGTTCCGGCCTATATCCTTGTGCAATATAGGATATAAACTCATTACGAAAATCATTGCCAATAGATTAAAATACATTCTCCCTCACCTTATCCCAGAAAATCAAGGTGGTTTTGTGAAAGGTCGGAAGATCTGGGACAATATTATTTTAGTTCAAGAGGCCATCCAATCTAGTTCGAAGAATGGAGATAAAGGAATGGTGGTGAAGCTTGACCTGGCAAATGTCTTTGACCGAGTCAGCCACTCATTTCTCCTTCAAGTGATGAGAAGATTCAGATTTGCCCCTGAATTTATCTCTTGGGTTAAGGCCTGTATCAGCCAACCTTGGATAGCTCCTTTAGTCAATGGAAGAGCAGCTCCCTTCTTCCAAGCCACCCGTGGTCTAAGGCAAGGATGCCCGCTGTCCCCCCTGCTGTACGCCATCCAAGCATCAGTTCTTAGTTTCCAATTGGAATTAGCCAGGCAAGATCAAGAGCCTCCACCACTCTATCCCAGTCTAATATAGTTTCATCAACAAGTTCTCTGATGGGGTCTCTGATCAGGGAGCCCCCTCTTTTTTCAGCTTGGCTGAGAGTGACATTAAGATCTCCAGCAATAATTACATTTCCTAGCAAATTGCTTCTTTCCTCCCGGAGAAGATTCCAGCAATTTCTTTTTTCAGCATATGAATTGGGGGCATATAGATTGAAGATTCTTACTAGGGTATTTGTGTCAATATGCCTCAGCAGAGTGAGGATCCAATGTGGACTATACTTGGTATCCACAGCCTCGAATTTCTTGTCATCCCAGAGAGTTCCAATACCTCCGGATGCGCCCCTTGAACTAATAGCAACTTTACCTCTTTTTTTCCAAAATTTTTGACTTACATGGAGAAATGCGGCTTCCTCCATCTTGGTCTCCTAGATCAGAAAGATGTCCGGTTGGTGAAGAGAGATTAAATCTAGCATTGATTCTTCCTTTCTTTTGCTACCGAGACCTCTGCAGTTCCAGGAGAGGACCTTCATTACTTACTTTTTAGAGGTCGTGGGCATCCCTTTCTGGGCATGCCCTTGTTGTCGGGTAATCCTCGTATTCTTCAGCAGTTTTTCCAAGGTTAGCTGGGATCCTTGCAGCTTATCCTTGTAGGTCGCTTGCTCCCTGACTTCTTTTTTAGATTTCCTTCCTTTGGTTTTAGTTTTCCTTGGGGTGATCAGCTCTATTTCCCCTTCTTCCTCCTCTTCCTCTTCTGATTCAGTATCTTCCTTCGATTTCTCCATACTGTCTCCTTCTTTGGTCATTGTTGTACCTTCGTCTTGATCTTTCCCTTGCTGGACTAAAGGGGCTACTTCTGGCTCCTTGCTAGTTTCATTACTGGATTTCTCTTCATCATCATTAGTTACAATCCTTACATCAGTGGATTCTTTTAGCTTGGAGTTTCCTTGGGATTCTTCATTCGGCTCTTCATCATCATTAGTTACAATCCTTACATCAGTGGATTCTTTTAGCTTGGAGTTTCCCTGGGATTCTTCACTCGGGATGACTATAACTTCCTTCGAGGCCATTCTAGCCTGGATTTTACATTTAGCTCTATTTACCCTTTGCCATCCCTCCACTTTATCCTGTTGGACTTCTGGTTTTTTGGGGCAGTTATGGATGAAGTGCTCGTATTCTTAGCATCCTCTGCACTTGAACAACAATTGTTCTTAATCCAGCTTTTGATAGTGGGACCATTTCCCCACCGTTAGTTTTATTGCCTCTGGCAATCCTACTTCCAGATCTACCTCAACGCTTCGAGCTAGCCATGTCTATGTATTTTCCCAGGACAGACCCTATAGCCTCGAGAGATTTAGGGTTCCAGCAGTGCATGGGGAGATTTGGAAGTCTGACCCAAACTGGCACTGCTTTGGGGGTGTCGGCCTCAGGATCAAAGTCCGGAGTCCACCCGTTAAGATATAGACCCTGCGGCCCCATGAAGTAGGGCCCATTTCTGAAGATTAGGTCTTTGTCCTCCTTGGATTCGAAATCAAACAGGAGGTAGCCCCTTCCGATGGAGTAAGAGGCCACTTTTTTAGCTATCAAAGGACTCTAGTTCCTTTGAACCCAGTTGTTCGTAGTTTTAGGTGAAGGCCAGAGCCCCGTAAATTGCCCGATCAGAGTCCGATCCGCCAGAGATAGAGCTACCCTCATGGTTTCTTCGAGAGGAAGAGCTACCTCCGGCACATCTTCAATACGCTTGACAAACTTTGGCGTAGCCCTTTTCCCCGATCTCTTATTCTGGCAGTCTATTAGCTGGTCAAAGGCTTCAGATCGCAGATCCGATGGGGTTCCCATCGGATTACCATGCCGGAAGTCCAATCCGGACTCTCAACTTAGTGTTTACCCAATCGAATAGCTTGCCAGGTTCAAGATGCCCCCAGTGGGCCCGTCTCTACTCAGCACCTGCGGCAATCAGCGATCAGCCCAACCTGCGTTGACCCAGCGGTCAGCTCGATGGGATCGAGGCTCCCAGCCTGTGTCCTTGCTGCGTGAGCTGCATCCCTACCTCAAAAAAATGTCACAATAACATTGTTATACAAAGAAATTCAATTTGAATTAACATGTTGCTTTTGAGTTTATGAGCAATTTGTTCAAAAATTGTAAGTAACAGGTTACTTTATTGTTATTTCATGTTTTGTATAAATTTACATTTTATTATTTTTAACTTGTATGTTTGCTTTGTTCAACATGCATGCTAAGGTGTAATCATATTTTATCATATATTCAAAATTGCATGATAATCAACTTAATTTGATTTTCTGTTTGAAATCATATTTATAATCATTTTTACAGAAGGTTTCCTCTTTTGTAAAATGATTACAGTTTTACTTTAATAGCTGGGGATTTATCTACCATGTTAAAGTGTTAACTTTATTTCAATTTTCAGACTTTAAATCATATCTTTCATTTACACTCATGTGCGCATGATAGATTAGGATGTGGAGGGGTTTCGATCATACAATAAAACGAATGGCTAAAGGAAGTTTCAGAACGAGCATACTTGATAATGAAATTAGATGCTATGCCAACAATGACACCCTCATAACAACTTTAGATTGGAATATAAGCTTAAATTGAGGATGGGAAAGTAGTTTATAGGTCGTATTTCCCATATGACCACCTATGAGATGTCATTTTCTTTTTTTGGGAAAAAACCTATGCAATCTAACAATATCATTTATATATTTGTGGATGTCGTGAATGAATAGTACTATAATCCACTTGTTTTAAGGTAATTAGCGCCATTTCTCATACATGGACCGTAACTATCTATAGCTATAGGTTTTTTTTATATTTAGAGAAGGAAAAATCATTTTTTTTCTTAAGATCAAACCTATGAAGCTAATATCAAACCTATGAGACCACATATCGCATTCTTACAACTTATATGTAAATTCCTTTCATTGATTGTGCAGTCAACACAACTAACTCTGGCGCCCCGCCATCTTTGGTTGGTCATGCGCATAGATGAGGTGATTGTCAAAGGTGGAGAAAGTCGTTATGAACATCATTGACCCAACCTATAATAATCATGGAATCAATGCCAGTCACTTGTTGAAAGAGTTGATATTCATACGCAATTTCTTGCCAAAGGATTACTCTTGAATTTGCAATCGTGAAACATTTCTTTCCTATCTAATGGCTTTGAAAATGAAGCTTTTGTTATGGCATGAACATTCAAATACATATAGCTTACCAAGGTATTTTCCTATAACCATATATGGTTTCTTTTGCCACTCACATGTAAGAATCTACACATAGGTTGAACTTAGCATATTTCTTAGATCTATTGTGGTTCACCATTTGTTTAAAACGATTTGTTATATTTTGTATTTGACCAAATATAATTTTGTAAATCGTCATTTTAATTAATGTGGAAGTTAAAATTACACACCACATTCTACATAAAACAATAATGATATTAATTCATATTTTATTGATATTATACCTTTCTTTAATCCTTTAAAAATATATATATATTACTCTGAATCTAAAATAAAATATGATGCACTAAAATCTTCGTTGAAAATTAATTATAATAATTGGAAAACAGTTATAAAAATTTGAATAGAAAACATAAATAAGAAATAAATAATTTGATTTCAATATGCATATTGAGATGGTATGAGCATAGCAATGCATAATGTGTCCAAATCAAAGCGGTTATGTGAAAAAAAAAACGCAGTTAAAATACCATATTCTTTTTAAATAAAATACCATAATACTCAATTACTTTTTGTAGGGAAAAGAATATAGCACCCATCTATTGATTAACTTTGTATGTGTTTTGATGGTAGGTTTGATACCCAATCTTTTCCATTTCTGAAAGTGAAACCATGATGGTGTCAGTATGGTGTGTATGGTGTGGATCGATTTGGTTTTGTGTCATTTTATCATGTGACACCTGGACTTGGAAATGTACTTTCCCCTCCTACCTCTTTCATTAGGACTACCTATCGCTCTGTCATTTGGGACTCGGGAGCCCTAACGAGGGTTTCTCTGGCTAAATTTCTGGCTCGTGGAGTTACATCCATGCCGGAGTGTCTGAGTGTCTGAGCAAATAGTTTCATCCATGCCTGGAGTTACATCCATGCCGGAGTTTCCAAGCGCTTTTAAGATGGAATCCACGGCCAAAACCAGCCAGTACTGCAAGCACGACAGCCAGATACTGGCTTCGTTCACTTCTTCCCTTTACGGCCGTGTCGACTTTGACGACCGGAGTGGCAACAAGAGTTTTCTGATGACAGAAGTCCATGCTGGTCGGTGGTTTTACCTTTCTCAATGGCGCTTCTGTACCTATTTATTTGTCCGAAATGGCTCCTCCCAGACTGAGGGGAGCCGTCAACATCAGCTTCCAACTATTTATAGGAATTGGGGTCCATGCTGGTCGGTGGTTTTACCTTTCTCAATGGTGCTTCTGTCAGTGTAGCATTGCTGATCGTTGGACGTATCTTGCTGGGCTTTGGTGTGGGTTTCACTGATCAAGTAAGCTCAGGCTCATCTCTATTCAGACTATGCTTTGATTTTGTCAAACAAGAACACTTTTTTCTTTCTTTTCTTTATACCGGGGTAAGAAACTCATATGGTATTGTCATTCTTATTTGTCCGAAATAGCTCCTCCGAGACTGACTGACGGGAGCCGACTCATATGGTATTGTCATGCTTTTCAGTCTTATTTGTCCGAAATAGCTCCCCCGAGACTTACTGAGGGGAGCCGTCAACATCGGCTTCCAACTATTTATTGGAATTGGGGTCCTTTCTGCGATTCTGATATACTATCGCACTGCCAAGAGCCATCCTTGGGTGTGGCTTCTCTACCTGGGGCTGGCAGGCGTCCCAGCGTTGGGTTCCTTTACCCTTCCCGGCAGTGTGATCGAAAGAGCGCAGACGGAGAAGGCCAGGGCCGTGCTGCGGAGGGTCCGCGGCATGCCAAACGTCCGGGAGGTGCTACCGAGATTTCCAAGGGGGTAAAGCATCCTTTCCGCAACTCCTCATGGCTCTCGCCATTCACTTCGTTCGGTATATCTCGGGCATCCACGCCGTGGCGTTTTGGTCTCCAGTTCTCTTCTAGATTATATTTTTGGGTTTGTCTGCAGTTATTCTTGGAGTCATGAATTTGTCTTCGATCATAATCTCCATTTTCGTTGTTGAGAAGTAGGGACGGAGGGCTTTGTTCCTCGAGGGTGG
>LPNX010680053.1:13807-114273 GCA_001517045.1 Pseudotsuga menziesii
TCCCTATAATTCAACAAGCCTTAAAAAACATCCATGATAAAAGCACGATAAAAGGTAAATTTACAATATAATAATCTATTGTAACTATGGACAAAACATATAAAAAGCACGATACAAAAATACCACGTTAATTATGGGATAAAAAGTGTGATGCAAGTCTATTCTTTGATAAATTGCATGTGCAACATGCCCCTTCAAGACTTGAGATATCGGCTATGGAAATGTTATGCAAAGATTAAAATGTTGAGAAAACTAAGAATGAAAGGTGGAATCGCATCAACAAGAACCTTCACCCTGCAAGTGCAATGTGATGTGGGTGAACAATGAATAACTGTAGAATTTATGTAGAAAAATAGCTCTCGACTTTCCCTCCAATACTGGAAATCAAGGGCACAAAGCAGGTATCACATGAAATTAACTAAAAGTACAGGCGAATGCAACGATATGCCTAAATTTCAAGGGAAATGGAGGGAGAAATAACCCTCGGAATCCTCCATTATTGAAAATTGGGGGCGAAGGAATGATTTCAGTAGATTTTTTCTAGAAATTGGGCAAAAGATAGATTGGAGGGAGATTTTGCTAGGAATAAATTAGTTTTTTCCATTTTTCTCATTAATATATGAGAGGCTATTCATTTTGGATTTATTTTTTTTCTAATAAATATTGGGCAAATATATTTGAGCTCTAAAATCCCTTTCCATATAAGAAAATACCCACTAAATTTTCGTAACCCCCTTAATATAGCCCATGGGCTATATATAGCCCCTAAAATTATCCATGGCTATTACTTCTAAGTTTAAAGAGAAATATGGTGTGCGAAAAATTTAGCGCTTAAGAGAAAATTAAGATACTATAAGGAGGTTATTAATCCTAACTTGGAAGATCAGAAGTATCTCTCGGTAATAACTAGCTCACGGAAAAAAAATTAATATAGGCAAGATTAAAACAAACTCTCATGAACTCCATAGTGAAACAAGGCATTGGGGTATTCCTAAAACTCCAGGGAAAGAAAGGGTTTTCCATCGGTGTGAATCTATGAGCGTTGAGGATGAAAATCATTTTCTCTTAGAGTGCCTTGCTTACACTCACAATAGATATGAGTTTCATAGTATTTGCTACAATACAAACATTTATAACCTTCTAACTTGCCAAAACTATAATGAGTCTAGAAAGCTTTTTGTAAATATTTTTTAGCGCAATAACAAGATTTTAAAGTAAACCAAGTATTATCCTTCTTAAGGTCTGATAGACCAAAGGTGGTCTCAGTGGACGTTAATCATCATCATCATCATCATCATATATATACATAGACAAATTAAATTAAAAATATTCTATATTAACAGACAATTTAAATTAAAAATATTCTATATAGAGAGATATTTTTTATTTCTATATTTACATCATTTTTATTATAAAAATGATTAAAATTTAAACAATTATTAATTTGTAATCATATTTTAAAATATAAGTGGAGGCAGGTGCGGGGGTGATTATCTTTAATCCTTGAGGAAACAGAGTAAATACTTACGCTTGGGGACTCAAACATCAATCCCACAATGAAGCAGAATGGATCTCACTCCTCCTTGGTTTGGAACTGACAGGGCAGTCTAATATTCCAAAGCTCATTGTCTTTAGAGACTCAAGGCAGGTCATTCAGAAAATGAGATCGGATTACAACCATGGCTTCACCCACTGCAAAAGAATTTATGACAGAATCTGCCGCCTAAACACTATTCCGCAAGCCACCTATCTTCATTAAATCAGAGAAAATAATAGATTCGTCGACCAAATCACCATTAAAGGGGTCAAGAATAACCTGGAATGGTCTCACTCAAAGATCAAACACACTTTGAAAAGCATGTTCCATAGTTGGCATTTATATTTTAGGCCAAAGTTTGGGAGGCATTCCTCTATGGCCCTCCTACAAGCCACCTTCCCGTGACGACCTATGGAACTCCACCGTCATGTTTCCACCACCTTGGACAAGTGGTGTCCCTCTTCTGTCAGCTCCCCAAGGCCTTCAGTCGACCGTCAACATGAAGCATGTAGGATTTCAGAGCCCCCCTCCCCCCCATTTCAACTCAAAGCTTGGTTGTTTGGCGAGCAAAGGAGAGAAAGGAAATAGAGGTAGTATGTCAACAAACGAAACTCAACAATTACAGGACTTGTTTGAAGGATTGGTGACTGACGGAGCCAAGGGAAGCCAAGGCAGATTGGCTCCAATTGAAACCCAACAAACTCAGGTCTCTCCCTCTTTTCTTTCATGGGCGTCTTGCAGCAAACCTCAGATCCCAATGGAGAATAAATATGAGAATCCGGACATTGTTGAGCTCAAGTCCGTTTTGAAAGATGTTAAACTCCATCTCCGTAGGGTTTACAAAATGGTGGGCATTGGTGTTTAGAAGAACATGGATGTAGTGTCTAATATCAGAGTCATAGCAAACCAAATGGGTTGTCATGAATACAGGATAGATGACAATGAGTGCGACCTGCGAGAGGTGATGGGCACTGTGGATTTCATTAAAGAATAGTTTTTGAATATGGCCAGTATAAATCAATGTAGCCACAGCCAGGACACCCCGGACCAAGGTGACCACCCAATGGATGAAACTTCACTTGTGCAGCCTTGTCATGGACTTGAAAGCAAGAAAAAATAGATGCTCTAGCTATGTTTCTAGATGTATTTTATTTTCTCTTCAGAATCATCTAAAACCTCGATTTCATTTTTGTATATATTACTATGCACAACTTTTTTTTGGTTCAATATAATACTTTCTCTAATTTTTGTTTAAAAACAATTCATATTTTAAAATATAGAATTATTAATTATAACAAAGACTTAATTCTCTTATTCTTTTGAAATATATTTTAAAAGTTAACAAGTGAAATTAGCAGCAAAGATGCTTATACCCGCCATAAGAAGTGGTTTAATCTAATAATTAAAAAATGTTTTAATTTAATTGTTTTACATACCTAAGTTTAATTTCATAATTTAAAAATGACTCAAATTTAATCTCATAATTTAGAAATGTTTTGATCTAAAGTTTGACATGAAAATAATTAGATAATAAATAAGAAGTCATAAGAGAATGTCATTGTCATTTTGAAAAATCAAAATTGTATTAAATTGTTGAAGATATTAATTGTGTATAATTTATAGAAATTTTATAAAATTTGCATTTTTTTACCAAAATATTTTTTTTTTCGATTAACAATAAAAAAGGGCAAATAACAAAATTTTACCAAAATAAATATTTTTTTTCTATTAACAATAAAAATGGTAAATAAATTATTAAACTTTGATAAATTTCTAGTATACTATCAACTAATTAAAATATTAATCATCATATTTATTTGAATAAACCAATAAATATTGTTTTTGAAATATAAAAAACAAAGTCAATCTTAGTTTCATTGATATGTTAGTTTATGAAATGTGAAAAAAGGCTTAATTGAAAATCAAAATAAATATTTGAAAATTTTAGTTTAAAATTTTTATTCAATAAATTTATCTAAAAAATATTATGATATGTTAAAAATTTTATATATTTAAAAAAATATTATATTTAAATAAAAGTTATATATAATAATATAGCTATAATCAATCATTAATGTGATTGTCACATTTATCTATCAAGATTAGTCATTATAGTTATTATGGTAATTTTAATAAACAAAACACTTGACATTATTATAATTTATTTTAAAATTTTACTAAAATATAACATTATAATATATATATATATATATATATATANTGAGGGAGGTTTGCTCCCGAGTTAGCTTACTCCAAATAAAAGTTGTATATAGTGATATAGATATAGTCAATCATTGTGATGTGATTGGCACATCTATTAAGACTAGTTATTATGACTATTTTAATAAACAAGATACCTCACATTGTTATATATTTTTAAATTTTTTAATCTAAAAATTCCATTTACACACTAGAAGAAATTAGTCAAATCACTCAAATGAACCAATCATAAAATGAAAAAACAGATTTTAATAAATTAAAAAAAAAATTATATTAAAATATTAATTTAATATATAAATTTTATAAAACTTCTGTAAAACTTTTAAAAAATATATGAATTAATGAAAATCAAAACTATGGTTAGGCTCAATGATAGCCAAGCAGGTATAATAATTAACCCATGCCAAGCAGGTATAATAATTAACCCATCGAAATAATCCATAAAGATCAGTATCAAAGAAAACAAGAAAACGAATTTTGATTCAAGAATTTCGGAATATACTTTAAGTAAATAATTAACCCATTAAACTAATCCATAAAGATCACTATGTGATATCAAAGAAACTATTGTGAAATCGTGATGAGATGATTTTAATACTTTAAAAGGCCGTATGCTTTAAATAATCTTTATTAATTTCTGTGGATAATTTTACTTGTAAAATAAAAGCGCAGGCAACAAAGTTTATGACAAAAAACAGTTAAATCTTAAATATTTGATATTTGTGAAGCCTATCAATCTGTTCTTAATTTCTTGAAAGTAAAAAATATTTTTAGCTGTTGAGATTCAGGTTTGTGGTGTTATTTATGGTTAAAATTAGTGTTTATTTTATTGTGAGTTGTTGATAGATGAGAGATTGTATCATAATTTGGTGTATGGTTGAGATATTATCTCAATCTCTATCAACTATATTTAGTCTCTGTTAGTCATCTCTCTACTCTATATATTGGAATCTCAATGTATTATAAAATATAGTTTGTTATAATAAATTTTAGTTTGAGTATCATAATTTCTCTTCTCTCATTTTTACGTTTCGACTACTTTCAAAATCTTAAGAGTAAAAAATCATTATAGCTGTTGAGATTAAAGTCCATAATGCTATCCATCTGCTTTCAAATATTTAAAAGTAAGAAATCATATTAGCGATTGAAATTAAAGTCCATGGGCTATCAATCTGCTTTCAATTCCTTAAAAGTCAAAATTATGAATCTGCTTTCAATTCCTTAAAAGTAAAAAATAACTTTAGCAGTTGACATAAATGTCCGTGGGCTTATCAATCTGCTTTCAATTATTTGAAAGTAAATAATAAAAAGATCATGAATGTAAAAAAATAAAAAACCATAAATTAAATTTCAATCTCTTGAAAGTAAATAATAAAAAATCGATTACGGATATTTAATAAAAACTATAAATAAAGTTTATGATTTCTTAAAAACGCTAATTTAAAAAAAAACAAAAACACCTGAAATTTACTGCATGCTATTCTTTCTCTAAACTTAAAGGTGTTTCGAAAGTGTCCCATGGATATTTCCGAAACTAGATTCGAACACCTATAAAGCCCTAGCCACCACCTACTGCAGTTAGACTATAACACCTTCCCCAATACAAAGAATGTATCAAACATCTAATAAAAGCCATACATTAAATTTACAGGCCATCTCATAAAAGCCATAAATTAAATTTACACGCGAACTACTTCTATATATTTTTATGTATTTTTTTTATAAGATGAATTTTATTAAAACCACCAAATGTACGGAGGATAATCATAACAATCAATATGTTCAATGAAGGGGAATCAATTATAGCAAGTGAAATCAATATGTTCAATGAAGGGAAATCAATTATAGGAGGTGAATGTGTAGCGCAAGAGGACTGGCTAAGGTATAAGAATCAATTCCCCTATATCATCTTAAACTTGGATAGTGCTCTGAAATATCTTGGGTTCTGCTTAAAGCCGATCTCAAATACAAAAAAGACTGGAAATGGCTCAACATAAATTGCGAAAAGTAAATCTCTAACTGGAGTTATAGGTGATTGACTCTGGGAAGGCACTGTAATAATATTTTTTAGGATTTTTGTTAGAAGAGATGAACAAAAAAATAAATTGGAGATGGTGATCTACAAGCACATCTATTAAAAAATGAGGGTTCAAGCTTCACTTATCGATATGTTTTTCTTAAATGAGATATCAAATTTTTTTAATGAGATATTTAAGCCTATAGGCATATATATCTTAGAATTTTGGGGTGTATTACCATGTATGCTTTTTCATCTAAGAACAAGAATGAGACAAATGTACTATCCATATTAATTCTATGATGCCCAAGATTAAATGAGAATGAGACAAGTGTATTGTCCACATTCATTTTACAGCTTAGTCCAAAATTAATAATTAATAATTTCAAAAAAAATTAAAAATAACTTAATTAACATGTAATAAGTACACTTAGTAATAATTGTAAAAATTAAAATTAATCTTCAACTATTTGATTATTATATACATCTACTAGTTTAACTCCATCCATTATTAGATACAACTATTAGCTTAACTCCAATGATTCTAGAATTATTAGCTTAACTTCAACTCTAATCACAGTGATATTGGATAACATTTAGCTTAACTATTAGATATAACTATTAACTTAACTCTAATGATTCTACAACTATGAGCTTAATGTCAACTATAATCACTTAAGGCTTAGTACAACTATATTTGGAAATTAGCAGTCTAACTAATGTGCACTCATGTAAGATTTGAACTCCTTATAAAATCATTCGAACTCCTAATAAACTCATCCAAACTCCTAATAAACTCTCGCATCTTGTAGTTGGGAGTCTAGCTAATTAAGCCGATAGGCTAATATATCTTAGAATTTTGGTGTGGACAACCATCTCTGCTTTTTCATTTAAGGACGAGAATGAGACAAGTGTACTTTCCAGATTGATTCTATGGGCAAATTCATAATTAACAATTAAAAAAAATAAAAATAGCTCATGTGATAAGCGCACTTTGTGGTAGTTGGAAAAAAATAAATAAAACATAAAAATTATCTCATGTGATAACTGAACTTAATGGCATGGTAATGTGTAGTCTTGTGACGTTGGAACTCCATCTAAGTGTTGGGAGTCAAGTTAATATGCACAAGGTTTAGTCTAACGCCATTTTGTAACTAGGAGTTGAGCTAATGTACACTTCATGTGACAATCAAACTCCTAATAAACTCGTCTCAATTCTTAATAAACTCCTATGAACTAATGTGATAAGTGCACTTAGTGGCATGGTAATGTGCACTCCATGTGAGTTTTGGGAGTGCAACAAATATGCATAAGTCTTAGTTGAACTCCATTTGGTAGCTTAGAGTCTAGCTAATGTGCTGTTCTTGTAAATGTCTAGTTCTTGTAAATGTCAAACTCCTTATAAAATCCTTCGAACTCCTAATAAAATCTAGATTGATTATATGGCCATTGTTCAAAATTCATAATTAACAATTATAAATAAAAGAAAAATAGGCTTATGTGATAATTGCACTTTGTTGTAGTTGAAAATAAATAAATAAAAAATAAAAATTAGCTCTTGTGATAACTAAACTTAAAGGCATGGTAATGTGTAGTCCATGTGATAGTGTTGTTATATATGCAATAGCTTTATGTTAACTTTTAAATTAATTGTTAGATGCACGTAATGTCTTAGTTGAACTCCATTTGGAAGCTAGGAGTCACTCTAATAGCTTTATGATAACTTTTAAAGCAACTATTAGATGCAACTATTAGCTTAACTCTAATGATGATACAACTATGAGCTTAACTTCACGAATGAGCTTAATAACCACAAATTAAATGGTTGTTATAATAAACTAACTATTAGATATAAGTATTTGACACATTTTTTAGGAAAAAACATTATCAATGTGTCAAACATATACCCATGAACCTATTCCAAACATATTCATCTTATATGATAATTGTGAATAGTCTACTCTGATTATTATAAGTCCATCTTCCACCAATTTGAAAAGATCATATGAAATATAACTTTTATATATATAAAAGTTACATTTTATATATATAAAATGTGTCAAACATATTCCATGAACTTATTCCAAACATACATAAGATATATAAAATGTGTAAAACATATTCCATGAACTTATTCCAAACATATTAATCTTATATGATAATTGTGAATAGTCTTTTTGAAGCAGTCACTATAAGATAATTGTGAAGAGTCTTTTTGAAGCAGTCACGCTGCATCACACAGCTGTGATTATTATAAGTCCATCTTCGACCAGTTCGAAAAGATCATATGAAATGTAACGTATATATATAAAGAAGTTCTGCTTTTCTTTCCAATGAAAAAATAAAATCAAATAGTTTTCTTGTGAAAAAATAAAATCAAACAGTCCTAACAGTAGAAGACCTTCTTGTTAAAGTATTACAAGCGTTCGGCCAGTAGAACCAGCGGTGAGTGAAACGTAGGCTTCAAAGCCCTCCCATTCTTGATAGGACCAGTTCGCATTGTGGAGGACCTCTCCAACGATTTAGGACTAATTTTGATAGTAATCAACAGCTTACTCTCAAATCTCCACATACGTAATTTGAAAAAAATCAAAACCACAAACATATAAAAAGGAAACTAGTAACATTAACTAAATTGGTATATAAACCTATAGATTTATTTTAAGTCTAGATTTTTAATTGTGCAACTTTGCTATTTTAACAAATCTAAAATTTGAATAAAATACAGTGTATCTTTAACTAATTGACTTGTTCACAATATACAGAAAATAGTTCAATCAAATGAGAATGTAGACTCCTTCCCAAGGTGAACTACGTAGCTGTTATATGTTTACTCCTTTCCTATCTAGGGACTTAACAGAGAGATTAAAAAAAGTTCAACTCAACATCATAACTTGTTGAAATGACCGAGGCTCATCCTGGGATTCAAAGGTGAAAAATCAACCTTGATACTTAACAGAGAGATTAAAAAACGTTCAACCCAACATCATAAATACTTAACAGAGAGATTAAAAGACGTTCAACTCAACATCATAACTTGTTGAAATGACCGAGGCTCGTCCTCGGATTCAAAGGTGAAAAATCAACAATGATTGATGCAGGTAGGAGCCCTCCTGGGGCACATTGATTGGTACAGGCGAGAGAGCTCCTAGCTTCCTCTGTAATTCTTTCCTCTACGTTGACAAACTCATCGCTTACTTCATGGGACTCCATATAGCATTTGTTAATGATTTCAGTGCGCTAGAGTGCTTTAATCTTTGTAAGGTCATTGCAATAAGAAAATCTTCGTGTGCCAACACAGGTCCACTGTCTTGTCTCTACTTCTTGAAAAACCTGTACGAGGACCCCAAAGAATCATCCCCTCAGACCTCTCTTCTCTTACCCTGTTCTCATTTTCTTTCACTTCTTTCATTCTTGACGTCTGCGAAAAAGTACCTTTTATTATAAACTTCCATGGCTAGGATTGCATTCACTTCTTTCTTTCTTGACGTCTGCGTCAGAACCTTCTATTATAGGCTTCCATGGCTAGGATTGCAAATATTTGAGACCTGTACTTCAAAGGTTTTGGACCAGGATATAAGGCGGCCTTGGATTTTCTAGGTGTCTCCTGAGAAACCCTTGGCTGCTTTTACCCTGCCTCTAGCTCTTTGCTGCTGGCCGTCCCTTTCAAACAAAGAATTTCCAAACCAGCACCTGGAGTCCACTGAGCAGAGCTTTGCCAAAAATACCCCAAGCAACAGACCCGGAGACCCGGACGATCATCGCATCTTCCCAAGAGAATAATAAACATGTAGGTAGAAAGCTATAGAGTCAAATACCCATATCACTGATGCAAACCACGTCCACCATTGAATTCCCATTCACTAATTACAGCCCAAATAACAGGTCCCCTCATCGCCATTATGAAACAGTTCTGTCCCGTTTTGAAATCCTAAATGGGACAGATTTGGGATTCGATTTAGGAGTAAAATCCCATATCTGTCCCATTTAGGATTTCAAAACGGGCGTATTAAAATTTAACAGTATTCATGGCTTCCGAACAGAATTGCATTTTAAATAACACATTGCAGAAATTTTTGTTTGCCGAGCTCCAACCTTGGCTACCTGAAAGTTCAGGGTATTTTGGTTGTTGCATAGTCTTCTCCAAATTCAACAGTCAATGCAAGTTTCCAAGGCTTATTTGTTTAGCAGTCTCCGTATGCCTTCATAAAAGCTCAGGGAGACTTGTTAGCCAAAACCAAGTGGACTAAATTTGAGTTTAGCGCTCAGTGGATATTAAAAATTAATTTTCACTTTTCACGCCGACCACTTTTTCTTTTTCACTTGTTGGGTGAAACTTGTCTATCTCCCGACTAGACAAGTTTATAAATTTTAGTCGGTCTTCCACTTGACTAAATTTATTTCGACTAACTTGTCGGTTCTACTGACCGGTTTTTACCTCGACCACTTGTCACTGATCTCTTCGACCAAGTCACCTCGACCACTTGTCACTGATCTCTTCGACCAAGTCGACGACCTCAGTCGGATGGCTCACACAACTGACCATTCAAGTCGGCTCACTTTGGTCGAAATCTACAAAGTATGTTTCTTTATCTAAAGATTTAAGAAATTACAAATGCTTTTCACGTGTGAGTAAGATGAAGTAAAATAGACACATTTACAAATCCAAATAACTTATAAAAAATATATGCCCAAATATGTAGGAAGACTTGAGTCGACCAATGTGCCGTAAAACCTAGAACTTTCACGCTGTGAGATTTTTATGGGTTCTTTGATCTTTCACTTAACAGTAATTGTAAAAGACATTTACACAAGTAAATCTGGAAATATGTGCGGCCAAATAATCATGCATTCAACCATAAACTATTTCATATATTTAACTATGCAGAAATAACAAAGTATTACAAACTTGTCGATCTAAACTACTTGATCCTTTTACAGAACTTCAGCTCTTCGACTGAATCACTTACACAGAAGCTTGAGCTTCGACTTCTCTTTTCTCACCCTGATTTCCTCTGTCTCTCTATTGTGTCTCATGTGTCTGTAAACTTATTTACAATTTGCTTCTTCTATTTATAGGCAACCTTAAAGACTGTAATAACTATCTACCTAACAACTTAGCTTTAGAAATAAATTCGACTGGTTTACATTGCCTACTTGTGGACTCTTCCTTCTTGTCAGATTGACAGACAAGATCTTGACTTGTACAGACTTTGACAGAGTCGGTTGAGAGTCAGGTACATCTCTGCGAGTAATTACATTTTTCAACACTCCCCCTTAATTATAAGCAGATGGGGATTTTTAAAACAAAAATTTACAAAATGTTTCAAGCTTAGACATGCTTTGTTTATGATAGAGTTCACTGTGGAGAACTTGTCATTCCAAGATAACTACACAGATACTGAAAAGTATCATTTGCCAATGGCTTTGTGAAGATGTCGGCAAGTTGGTCTTCAGACTTGCAAAATTCCAAACAAATTTCTTTGTCGTTCACCAACTCTCTTAGAAAATGAGACCTTGTGTCGATGAGCTTGGTTCTCTTGTGAAACACATGATTCTTTGATAATGCTATGGCTGAATTGTTGTCGCAAAAGATGGTTATCAGTTCTTAATGGTTCTATGACAAGTCTTTTAAGACTCTTCTCATCCAAACAGCTTGACATGCAGCACTTGTCGCTGCAACATACTCTGCTTCAGCTAAAGAAAAAGTTACAATGGGCTGTTTCTTTGAAGCCCATGAAACAACACCTGCACCAAAATGAAATGTGTACCCAGATATGCCCTTCCTGTCATCTATACTGCCTCCATTGTCACTGTCCATGTAACCAATGAGTTCAAAATTTTCTGAGGTTGAATACATAATACCAAGGTCTTTTGTGCCACTTACATACCTCAGAATTTTTTTACCTGCTTGCCAATGTGAGTCTTTTGGTGACTCCATGAACCTTGAAATTATACTTACTCCATACATAATGTCTGGTCTTGTTGCTGTCAAATGCATAACGCTGCCAATAAGCCTCTTGAATAGCATAGGATCTACAGTGGATCCTTCATCATCCTTGCTCAATTTTAAACCTGTTATCACTAGTGTTGGGGTTGTCTTGCAGTTAGACATGTTAAATCTTTTTAAAACTTCACTTGCATACTTAGACTGTGATATAAAAATACCACTTTCAAACTGTTGAACTTCAATGCCCAGAAAAAACTTCATAAGCCCTAGATCAGTCATTTCAAATTCACTTTCCATGACTGCTTTAAAATCTGCTATGCCATAATCACCAGTAAATATTAAATCATCTACATACAAGCAGACAATTGACATCTTACCTTGCCCATCGACTTTGGTGTACAAAGTCGGTTCACTTTCACTTCTGTGAAATCCATTTTCAGTGAGATAGGAATCAATCCGACTATACCAAGCTCTAGGAGCTTGCTTCAAACCATATAATGTCGTTTTAAGCCTGTACACTTTATGTCCTTGACCTAGATATTCATACCCTTATGGTTGTTCCACATATACTTCCTCTTCTAGATAATTTAAGAATTCCGACTTGACATCCATTTCATGAACATGCCATTTGTTTTGTGCAGCAATGGCCAAAACTGTTCTGACTGTATCCATGCGTGCAACATGTGCAAATGTTTCATTGAATTTGATGCCAGGTTTTTGTGTGAACCCTCTTGCTACCATTCTTGCCTTGTGCTTTTGCACATTCTCATTAGCATCTTGCTTTATCTTATAAATCCATTTGACACTGATTACATCTTTGTCTTTTGGTACATCAACCAGTTCCCATGTCTGGTTTTTCTTAATGCATTTTATTTCTTCATCCATGGCTTGTGCCAATACTTCTTCTTCAACAACTTCTTCAAATGTTAGTGGAGCATATATAGAGGAAAATAATGCAAAGAGAGAGAATGAATTAGGTGTACCAGCTTCATATATCTCTCGCAGACTTCTTGTCTTCACCGGTTCTGTCGATGTTGACCTAGACGAAATGCTTGATCATGGAGTCTGCTGTCCTCTTGGTGTACTTATCGATGTAGCTTGAGATGCTACTTGTGTCGATTGTCCTTGTGTTGAACCATGTCTTGGTGTCATGGGAGTCCACGGTGCTGCGACAGGTTGACCTACATGTGGTATTTAAACCACTTCGTCTTCCATATCATCATTTTCGACATTCGACACAATCTTGACATTTATGTCGACGGTTCCATCCTATAATTCATTCTCGATAAATTGAACATCTCAACTGATTATCACTTTCCTTGCGACAGGGTCATACAACTTGTATGCTTTTGTGTCTTCTGAATAGCCGACAAAAATACATTTCTGTCCCTTCTTGTCTAGCTTCCTTCTCAGTTCATCTGGAACATAAGCATTTGCAACACAACCAAAAACTTTTAAATGGGAAACACTATGATTCATACCTGTCCATGCTTCTTGGGGAACTTTGTTCTTCACACTCTTTGTCGGACATCGGTTCATAATGTAAATGGCAGTTGCGACTGCTTCACCCCAATACTCATTTGGCAAATGCTTGGTTGTCAACATGCTGCGAGCCATCTCCATGATGGTTATATTCTTTCTTTCAGCAATAGCGTTTTGCTGAGGTGTATACCGTGCAGTGAATTGTTTTTGTATGCCATGGGTCTTGCAAAAATTCAGAAATTCATTTGAAACATATTCACCTCTTCTGTTGGTCCTTAAGATCTTGATGCGGTGACCACCTTGGTTCTCCACGAGTGCCTTGAACTACTGAAAATAACCAAATGCATCAGATTTATGTTTCAAGAAATATATCCATGTTTTTCTTGAGTAGTCATCAATAAAGGTTAGAAAATACTTGCAGCCACCAATGGATGATGTCTGCATTGGACCACAGATGTCAGAGTGCACAATTTCAAGTGGTGTGCGTGCTCTATAGGACTTTTCGACTGGAAATGTCTCTCTGTGCTTCTTGCCAAAAATGCAGCCTTCAAAAACCCTCTCTAGTCTGTCGATCAATGGTAATCCCTTCACCATATTCTTTGTGTGTAGTAGCTTCAGCCCACCAAAATTCAGATGTCCAAATCTGAAATGCCACAACCAGGATTCATCCTGAACTTCTGTCTGAAATGCAGCTTGCAAATTAGCGCTGCAATTTTCTCTCTTGTCGAGGAGCTCGACTGTTTCTTCACTTTCTGCCTCGAATGCAGCTCCTATGTTTTTCTTCCCTTTTATGTCGGGAACTATCCTCAAAGGAAACAAGCGGTTGCTTGTCATTGACACTTTTGCTATCAGTCGGTCGCTTGGACGCTTGTCTTTGATCATACAGTGTTCATCTTCCATGTAGACTCTGTAGCCTTTTTGTAACAACTGTTCAATGCTTAACAAATTATGTTTCAAACCTTCGACATGATAGATATCAGGGATATACTTACTCTCCCCCTATTTGGTTAGAATATCAACAGTGCCTTTTCCTAAGACAGTAACTTGGACATTGTTTCCAAGAGTAACATCAGTTTTAACTCAAGCGTCTAGACTGAAAAACAGATTTAAATTACCAGTCATATGGTTGCTGCATCCTGAATCTAAGTACCATATGTCATGTGGACTTTCTTGAACAACATTGCATTCAAGTGAAGATGTTGATGCCATTAACATTGCACTTGTCGAAGTGCTGGTGTTGGTCGACTAATTTGGGCTTTGCTTTCCTTGGTCATATTGTTTCTTCTTGCATTCATATGCATAATGACCAAACTTCTTACAGTAATGACATTGAATTTTTTATTTATCAAACCTCTGGCCACTTGGATGACTTGGGTTCTGGTTATCTCCTCTGCCATCGACATTTGCAGGAATTCTACCTCGTCCTCCTCTTGAAGAACTTCTTCCTCTACCTCTGAAGTTGTTTCACCCCCTACCTCTACCACGGCTTATGGATGACTGTGCTGCAAATGCACCTTCCAATGATGTCTATGTTCTGCTGAGTCTGTGTTTATGATTGATGAGTGAAGCTTGCAACTCATCAATGGTAAATGTCGTCATGTTTGTGTATTCCTCTAAGATCACAACCAAGTTTTCAAATCTTGGGGGAAGACTTCTGAGAATTTTTTCAACAACCCTTTGGTCTGCTATGGGTTGTCCATGATATTTCAGTTGGTTTATCAACACAACAACTCTGGTATAGAATGTGTCTACATTCTTTGAATCTTTCATAGACAGAGATTCAAAATCTATTCTCAGAATCTGCAGCTTGGATGTCTTTACCTTATACAAACCTTAATAGGTAGTCTCCAATGTATCCCATGCTTCCTTAGAATTAGTCTTTGTTGCTATTCTTGGGAGTATGCTCTCATGCATAGCTTGATGTATAAAAAACAGAGCTTTTCCATCTTTCTTCCTCTATTCTCTCAAGACATTTTTCTCAGCCTGTGTGAGATTGTTATATGCTGTCATGTTTGTTGGTTCTACATAACCATACTGGACTATCTCATAGACATCTTGACCTCTGAATAAATCCTTCATTGTTAAAGACCAATATTCATAATTCTTTCCTGGAAAGATTGGAGTTTGCTTCCTTAGAAAATTAAATTTTCACCTTTTAAGAAAAGATTTCTTTCCTAAATCTTGGGTTGATATAAACCTTGCTCTGATATGAAACCTTGCTCTGATACTAGTTAGCCAAAACCAAGTCGACTAAACTTGAGTTTAGGGCTCAGTCGATATTAAAAATTAATTTTCAGTTTTCACGCCGACCATTTTTTCTTTTTCACTTGTCGGGTGAAACTTGTCTATCTCCCGACTAGAAGTTTATAAATTTTAGTCGGCCTTCCACTCGACTAAATTTACTTGAACTAACTTGTCAGTTCTACCGACTGGTTTTTACCTCGACCATTTGTCACTTCGACAACCTTAGTTGGCTGACTCAACCCACCTCTCAAGTCGGCTCATACAACCGACCACTCAAGTCGGCTTATTTTGGTCGAAATCTACAGAGTATGTTTCTTAGTCTAAAGAGTTAAGAAATTACAAATGCTTTTCACCTGTGAGTAAGATGAAGTAAAATAGACACATTTACAAATCCAAATAACTTATAAAAAACATATGCCCAATATGTAGGAATACTTGAGTCGACCAATGTGCCGTAAAACTTGGAACTTTCATGTTGTGATATTTTTATGGGTTCTTTGATCTTTCACTTAACAGTAATTGTAAAAGACATTTATAGAAGTAAATCTGGTAATATGTGCAGCCAAATAATCATGCATTCAACCAGAAACTATTTCATATATTTAACTATGCAGAAATAACAAAGTATTACAAACTTGTCCGTCCAGACCTGTTGGTCCAGACTTGATCCTTTTACAGACCTTCAGCTCTTGATCCTTTTACAGACCTTCAGCTCTTTTCTCACCCTGAGTTCCTCTGTCTCTCTATTGTGTCTCTTGTGTCTGTAAACTAATTTATAATTTGCTTCTTCTATTTATAGGCAACCTGAAGATTGCTTTTACATGGGTCGAGTGACTCACCATTAAACACTGTAATAACTATCTACCTAACAACTTAGCTTTAGAAATAAATTCGATTGGTTTACATTTTCTATTCATGGCTCTTCCTTTTTGTCACACTAACAAACAAGATCTTAACTTGTACAGACTCTCACAGAGTCCACTGAGAGTCAGGTACATATCTGCGAGTAACTACATTTTCCAACAAGACTTTTGTTTCCTCAAGCTTTTGTAGGTTTATTGCAATGAAAAATGAGAAAATAGATGCAAATTAACACAATTGAAAGTTCTTGATCCAACTTTTCTGCTTTTTTATTCTGTTTATAAATGGGTAATGAAGCCGAGTCTAATATGTGAAGGTATGAACATGGGAACTCTACTTACACAAACTTAAACCTTAAGGCTTCTAAATATTTAGAGAGAAACATTATGCTTCTCATTAATCTCTTAATTGTAAACATTATAATGAAGAATAAAATAACGTTCTTTCTGAGTGAAAAACAATTGAAACTAAAACCAATCTATATATTTCCACTTCCCCAGGTTTAAAACCAATCGATTGAAACGGAGAAACGGAGACATATACTATTAACAGTAAAAGAGTCAGTGAAAATAAAAAAAACAGTAATATGTCCATCGCAGAAAGGGAATTTGTGTAGCATTGAGAAAATCTATATTCAATATTGATTGGAAATGGAGAAACATACCATTTACTGGAATATGCCCTTGAGCAAGAAGGAAGTTGGCGTAGCATTGAGAAATGGAGGCAGCAGCACATAGAGGCCAGAAGATAACCCTCGGCACTTTCATATTGCTTGCCACTTGCTCCGTGCAGGACATGAAGGCGTCTGTGACGATGAACGTGATGGGCGGAAACGGTGATGATTTCTCTTTAGCGGTTCTAAGTAGGTTCTCCAAGGCTGGGCCCAACTTTTGCAGGGAAAGAAGTAGCTCGCGCCGGTTGGAGGTGCGACCATGGTCTGGCGGTAAACCATCAGGAATACACAGAAATCGAATTCTAGAAACTTGCTCCTCCGAATTGAGATCGTCTCTAGAAACAAGAGATTTAGATTTCTTTGAAGCTTCCACTATTTGTTTGTGTATCCAGTCAGTATTGACGAAAGTGACAAAAACTCCCCTAATTGTTAGCAGCTCGGCCAAATTCAAGAGCGCATTAACATGACCCTGTGCAGAAGCTGGTACAATCACTGCATGCAAAGCATGTTTTCCCTTTTGATTGAAGCTGATATCCATATCAATATTGCTGGACTTTATTCGTTTCTCTTCCCACAATCAACTAACAGAGTTTACTACTATGGGTTTGAGCTGCGAATTATGCACCTTCTACAGCAGAATTCACAGTTATAGAAATTGTGTTCACTTCTTATAACCCTACCCTCAAATAGTGGTGGCCACTGGCCAGTGCATTGTAAAACAAGATTGCCACGCGTTAAAATTTCTATAGCCGAAAGGCTACATCATTTGAATTTTGTAAACCTCTGCATATACTTTTCAGGAATTGGTTTTGGTTTGGTATAAGCATCTTGTCACTACAAGAATTGAATTTTGAAAATCTCTGCATGTACTATCTTGTCTTATTATGAAGTAGGTAATTTTTTATTTTCTTTTCAACAAAATTGTGAAGTACATCTACTCGTGCTCGTCCACCTAAACAGAAGCGTACCCGTGGAAGATAATTAGACAATATTGGCGGCCATGATTTGGTTGATTGGTTGATTGCTGAGGCTACGTGATCCAGGAGCGCGTAGGATAAGCGTTCACCAAATCGCCCCGTTTTTCCGGCAGATTTTTTTTTAAAAACAGTCAAATGTTTGCTGTGAAATTGTTTATTTCATTATTTTGGAATTCTACTAATCTTATTAGTTCTTTCTATACTAAATCGGGCATTTTAAAACTACCCAAATGATTAAATTTACTATTTAATTCCTCGAAAGTATGATTTACACCAAAATTGATCGGCCGGATTCCGACGAGTCAGGGGCGATTTGGTGAACGCTCCTCCTAAGGAGGACTTCAACTTGGTATTTCTCATCATGGAATAAAAACTCCGAGAACGTTTCGTTTTTTTACTAATTTTTTTATTTAATTAGTCAAAGACTTGACTGAAAATTGTACTTTTGCAATTTTAGCAATTACCCATCTTTGTTTTTTCTAAATTAACTGGAAATGGAATATTTTGAAACTATGTAAATAGTGTAAAAAATAATTTGATTGAAAAAATTGCACGTTTGGTGATTGCTTGTTACATGATTATTAGGTGCTCAACTTTGTACTTTTTAATAAAATTATATAAATCCAACTTTTTAACTATTAACTATTCTCATAACATGTGGAAGGGACAACTTTGCAAAACAAAAACTTATTTTCTATTGAATTATCTTAATAGTTTTGAAAGGAATATATTCCAATTTTTTTTGGAATAACAATATTTTTTAAAGTTTTACAAATTATATTATTCCAATTTTTTTTTGGAATAACACTATTTTTTTTAAAGTTTTACAAATTATATTGATAATTTTTAGAGGAATATATTCATTTTTTGAAACAACATAACATGGAAGGGACAACTTTGCAAAACAAAAACTTATTTTCTATTAAATTATATTAATAGTTTAAAAGTAATATATACCATTTTTTGGGGAATAATAATATTTTTTAAAGTTTTACAAATTGCAAATTATATTAATAGTTTTAAAAAGGAATATATTCATATTTTTTTTGGAATAATAATATTTTTTAAAGTTTTATAAATTATATTGATAAATTTTTTTTGAAACAACAATATTTTTTTAGATAAAATAAAAGGTTTTACAAACTTGAAGGACACAAATTTCCTACCAACATTCATAGTGATGATGTCAAAAATTCTCAAATATGTTGTGATGATGTTAAGGATTCTCAAATCTTAGAACACAAGTGCAATATCACCATTAAAAATGAAATTACCATTTTGAAATTGCTCTCTAGTAAACTTTGTGTCGCTTCCTAGAGCATAAGTTATCACTTATGTCTAAGTAGCATGAAATGACACCCACCCTTAAGTTTGTAAATGCCCAAAAATGGGGTGAAATTTACATAAATGTTTCCGACTTGATTATTTTGGTTAATTTGTTAGTTGTTTCTTGGTAATGATTCTACTTTGGTAAAGACATGAAACTTCAAAAACTTCTACATTGTCTTGGCCTTTTTGTTATTCAAATCCATTCTATTTCCACATATAATGTGGAAAGTGGAATGGGATGCTTTGTTAGTCAATTTGCAATCACACATAATAGAATGGATGCTTATTTTCACCATGTGTGATGTTGGATGTCTACTTTCACCATGTGTGATGCTGGTTGTAAGGAGGCGATATGGTATGGGGATATGTTTTTACATAACATTACAAAAAAAAGATTAAAAAATTCATGTCAACCCATAAGTTACCAAAAAAAATTTAAAAAATTATATGAACTAATGTTAACAAAAATAAAAAGTAATTAAGGAAATTCGCACCTCAAGAAAATTTATCCCTTACTTCATAGATCTGGGTTTAAGATCGATCTATGTTGATATAGTAGATTTTTTACACAACTAGATTTGTTTGCATGTGTTAGAGTTTATATTAGCTAACAAGATTCTATTGACCAAGTAGTTAGCTCTTTCTCTACTTTAATAAAGTACTATACTTTTGAGTCACATTAATGAACATTTAATAAAATTATATTATATAAAATACTTTTTCAAAGTGGGAAGTGAATTTCCTTTACAACAATCAACTTGCCATCAATTGTTGGGATGTTTATTTATGTCATGATTATGTATCTAAACAAAATTTGTTGCACAACTAGTTGATTATTTGTCTTTCTTAATGAGTGTGTGGCACAACTGGAGAGATATCGGGCCACATTTATCCTATTTGGGTTTTCGAAGTTATTTTATATCCCATAAACGCTAAGTGCATGCACATATTGATGTCTTGTGTACTATATGTGTTGAGTTTTTACTTTTATACATGTCCTCTGGGTTATAAACCCTTTCCATGCAAGTGAACATCAAAGAGTCAACATTTGAAAATGCTTGCAAATTTTGGTTATTTGTCTTTTTATTTAAAGGAAGCTTGTACATTTCAAATTTATCTATCCTCATACTAAATTCATGTGTCCTTGAATTTAAGTCCTCTTCATTCCAATACTTGGATCTATAATGATAGTGTGCTTATGGTTTCCATAGGTGGAATTAGATCTTCTTGATCAGTAGGTACAGGACCTCCATCACATGATTGACTGAATATGATCGTGCCTTAGTCCATAAATGAAAATTTGAGGCACCCATGTTAATGATCAATTCCTTGAAGAAACACACTTCACCTACTTAAGGTATGCTTAGTATCCAAGAAAACATGTATGTGCCTTTGAGATGTTTTGAGCATTAGATATGGGTATTAAGGCCTCAACATGGTCACAGGAGGAAATCCAAGATTCAACCCCTAAAGTAATATTTTTGACATATATGGCTAGGCATGTCCCTTACTCACTATCCCTCTATGCATTAATCACTAACCCTCCCTTCCTTTTTATTTCAATCTCTCTCTATCTCTATGTGTGTGTGTCCCTCCTCCCTTTCTCTTACACAACCTCCCTCTCTCTCTATATATTTATCTTTGTGTCCCCTTCCCTCACTCCACCTCTCTCATAACTTCTCTCAACATTCTTTAAATATCCCTCACTATGTTAACAATAAAATTAACACCCTCGAGAGTGTTGGTATGAAAACATATTTCTACTTCGCCCACAACATGAATATCAAAGTTTTTGATCAATTGAGAATTTCAATCTCTCATTTGACCATAGCTTCCACAAAGGAAGAAATGTTTGAAGAAATGATGGCTCTAAAGAGGCCAAGTCCATGACCACTTAAGGGCCAAAACCCAATTCCTATAACTCGCACAGTGGAAAAAAGTGCCTAATGTGGGTATTAATTGTCTTGGAATTATTGAAAATCGAGTTTGATGCCTAAAAACTAGGTAAAGTGGGTTTTTTGAAGGAAATAATAAAAAAACTTAAAAAATATGAATCCCACATTCATGGTTAAGATATTGGGTGCTCAAATCCCAATCCTATAAAAGGAAGGCATATGAGGTGAATTAGAGAAGACAAATTAGAGAACAAAGACATGCTGGAGGAATTGAGGGCTAGAAATCACTTGGCCTAGGCATGGATGGTAGGGGAGTAGGTCTAGGCTATGGAGAAGGAAGGAACTTGCAAGGTATTTAAGTATTTCTCCATGTTCATCTATTATGAATCAATTCAATATTCTTCCCATTTGTTGTTCAATGTTTCCATTTAAGCTTCATGTTGGATGTAGAATTGGTAGGAAATCAGATCTAACCCATATTTCTGAAAGAAAGTTTGGTAGGAAGGATTTGGTAGTGATATTTGCAAGTGTGAAGGAGACTCAAGGAGCTACAAGGACAACCATCAAGGGACTCCATCAAACAACAAATCTATGAAGAGGTATTCTCCTCTCTTCCTCCCCTTCTCAAACTCAATGGAAAAAGGTTTCAGATCTTAGGATTATTATGATTATTGATTTTTTTTCTATCAATTGGGATTCACCCACCCCATATAAATAGGAGTGTGTGTTATTGCTTCAGTTGTAGAATACTCCACTAACAGATTGGCGACTCCACTATGGAGCTAAGGGGTTATTCTCTTGAAACTAGTTTTCTTGAGTTTTTCCCTTTTTTTGGGTGATTTTTACCTTTTAAATATTTTAATGCATTATTTATCTTTGTCTTAGGAGGAATTAGATTAGTTATGGAGGTCAAAACCATCCTGATTCCACCCTTCATTTTTAATTTATCAATATTTTTGGGCTCAGATCTTAGTTTTTTGCTTTCATTAACTTGTTGGTGCCCTTACATACACTATATAGAGCACCAGCCTCCCCTAGAGCTCTGTCCTTGACTACACAGAGCAATAGTGACACTTTGTTCATCCATAACATCAGTGCGCTGACAATAGTGTGAAAATGTCACGGTTCTTGATTTTTTTTATCGTTGAATCTTCATTTTTGGATCATTTAAGTTGATTTTTTCTGCTGCAGATGTCTTAGGAATATTCTAACAGAGCTTTTAGACAGTATTTACCTCCCTTTTATCAATATTTAGGTATTTTTGAAGGATTTTAAAGTTTTGTGTGCATTTTGGCTTGAGTTTGAAATATTTGAGATCACTGAATTTTGGCCTTGGATTGAGTTCATTTTAGACTTTGCAGAACCTTAGTTGACATTCAAAATACTTGTTGAGTCCTTTTGTGACCTTTTAGGGGCATTTTTTAAGGATTTAGAGACATTTACCCTCAATTTTGGAAGGCTTGAAAAACTCCTTACAAAACTAGGAAAAATCACTTTGAGAAGTAGTTTTTTTTAGTATTGTTGAAAGTTTTCCTTAAAAAGAATGCTCTGATATGAAATTTTATGACATGTTTACTAGTTTGGTTCTTTATTTCACTCTTGAATGTCTAAAATTTTGTCTAATTTGGTCATTTTAATCACATATTTGCATAAGGAAATTGTTGAAAAAATTAAAGAACATGACACATTGTTTCAATTTACGAACCTTTAGGCCATGAATTTTGAAGTCACGTGGACTTGATGACCTTCCACTCAACTTGAAATCACAACTAAGAAACTCTTAATACCATCATTTAAAATCAAGTTCACATAAATTCTCAAAATACGAACCTATCAATCAAGATCAGTTCAAACAAAATGAGAGGATCTCTTTTCGTTATTTTCAAGCTTCGGAAGATAAGTTGTGTTCGATCCCTACATATGATCTTCACTCGCACCTTCGGGCGATATTGTGAAAGAGAAATAGGGATCTCAAGTGTAATAGATAAGTTTATTTTTTAGCAAAATTTTGAGCCACGAGTATCCTCTTCACTTGCACTTTCAGGAGGACCTTTGAAAGAGAAAGTGGATCTCAAGTGTAATAGGAATCCTTCGAAGTTTTGAAGCATATTGTCGAGTCATGAGTATTCTCTTCCCTTGCACTTTTGAGCGGTCCTATGAAAGAGAAAATGGATCTCAAGTGTAAATGCTTGTCATGAAAAATCATAATTGAACCACGATCCTACTTGTAAACACCAGTTTAAGAGACTTGTTAGAAACAATAAAAAAATTGAACTTTCAAACATTTTTCATTTCTAATTAGTGATAGTTGAAGAAAATTGAACACATCTTATGTTTGAATCCAACCTCTTGAACCCTTTCTAAAAATTTGAATACTTCTTTTTTCAAATTTGTAAAAGTGATTTTATTTTGCAATATGCATGTATGAAGGATCTTAAAGAATCTCTTACTCTTCCACGGTATAGAAGTTCATTGAAATAAAGGAAAGAGTAGTGAGCATATGTGCATTGGATTGGTTCAGTAGTATAATTCGCAACACCATCAGTTTCACCACCACTTCTTGAAACTAATTGAATTACGTTTAAAATCAACACTTAATCTAAAAACAAACAATATTCTATCTTTGATATCACCAACAATATTAGGATAGGGATTTGGGTTAAGACGATGAGTTAACACCCCAAAACCACAAAACTTTGAAACTAGCATTGATTAAAGAGATTCAAATCCTTTAGTATGAAATAGTGCTTTCTGGGAAAGTTCTTCTAACATAAGCATTAAGCACGAGGTAAATCTGAATTAGTAAGCGTGATACCCCCCTCTTGCTTATTTCGTGGGATATGAGCACATCACAGTATCTCAGTTAAGTGACAAGTCTTCAAGGTGACATCACTTTCTTGAGATAACTAGTCTATGTGAGTTATCCTAGACTGACAACTGTCCTACCTGACCACTAATTGTGAAGTGGTAACCATATTTTCTTTTCCTAGGGAATCACACAGGTTGTTGTGAGTGGGGGACACTTGCAATACCTGATACAGACAAAATGTTGTTTCAACTCCTTGGGAGGATGAGTAGCCACATTGAATCTACCAGATTTATATTGGTTGACCAATGATCATGTTCTACATATGAATCGATGGCCAACCATACCAACCAAACTTCCTTCAGACATACCCAAGTTTGATGGACGACCAAGGGATGATGTGTCAAATCACGTGATGATATTTCATTTATGGTGTTCATCCAATTCCCTAGCCAATGACAATATTTGGTCGAGGTTGTTTCGGCGGACCCTCAGGGGAACCGTTGTGAAATGGTACATTGAATTTCCATGTAATACATTCTCATATTTTTCATCTTTAGCTATGGTATTTTTGACACATTTTCAATTACCTATCTGCTATGAGACAGGTATTGAAGTTTTGAATTCGCTTAGGAAATCGACTTCAACTCACATATCTGATCATATACATGAGTGGAGGAGATGTCGAAGGATTATTAAAGCAGAAATCCCATATCATTTATTAGCATATTGGTTTGTAAAATCACTATTTCCTACTCTTACCAAAGATGTATATATGTTATTATCCATGACCAAAGAAAAACTCATTCAAAGTGCCCAACAAATAGATTTGATATATTCACAATTGGGCACACTTTATGATTTAATACCTCTTGCTACGAGACTAGCGTTTGATCCAGTAAGGCTACCAAAAGGACCTCATGCTAATGGAGTGATTGATTCTCTCGGCCAAATTTATCAACTTACCAATAAAATGGTACAAGTGTCAGTTCAAACTTCTCAACCCACAGCTGGCCAAGCAAACCAACAACCTGCAAATCCTACCCAAACTTCAGAAATCCTCATGGTCCAAGCCACAAACCAAAAAGGAAAAAAAGAAGAAACAAAATAAAAATATAAATGCTAATGTTGGGGCAATATATGCACCTAGAATGAATAATAAACCACAATACAATTAGGAGAAACGAAAAAACAAGTATCCTTGCAAAATTTATCAAAGAGATCATCCTACTCTCATATTCTCTCATATGTATGAGATTCATCAAATGTTGTCTCAACACAGTGGATCACAACAATCCGCTGTGTTGACTCAACCTTTTACACAACAACAACATATGGTTATTGTGTTATATTTTTATCATTCAAGCTAGCATTATGATCTTAGGATCTTTAACTGAGAGAATAACATGCACAACAATAAAACACAAGAGACAAGAGACANAAGGAGAAAAACCCCGTAACTTCCTCAGAGCTAGAATCAGAACGAAAAGTAAAACCCAAAAACATAAAGATGATCTCCTGATAGCAGTAGTCTCTCTCTCTCTTCTCCCAACAACTTCTTCTCTCACTCATGCGCCCCAATGAGTGAGTGTGTATGTGATAAATAGAGAGGCTCACTCTCTATTTATATTCTTTTGTTCACGTAATGTCCACTTCAACATGTCGGCCTCACTTAACAATTACTTACTAGAGCCGACATCTCTAGGAGAGTCTAATAACCCTAGTGCCCCACAACTTGCGGGGACTTTGCCCCTCCGACCAATAAGGAGGGTTATCCTTAACACAATGGTGGGGAATTTTTCCCTGAATTACAATAACTCACATAGGGTCGACTTTTCTAGGATATTCTAATAACCCTAGGGCCCCACAACTGCAAGGACTTTAACCCTTGAACAATAGGAGGGTTACCCACAATGACTTGACATGACTTGTTTACATTATAGAAACTCCCGATTGAAACATTGGGGCATGACATGACTCAATTACATTACAAACACTTCCTGGAATAAACATCGGGGTACAATACATAAGATATACAAGTGAATACATTTTGAAGTTACAATTACATCAACACTCCCTGTTAACTAGGAAGGTATTCTCTCGACACAATTTATCAGCACAAGTCTTCTTCTCTGTATCATCTGGATCATCATTGAGTTCTCATCATATTCTTCTGGATCTGGATCATCATTCGATTTGGATCATCATCACTAGATCTGTATCATCACTGGATTTGGATCATCTCTAGTTCTGGAACATCTCTGCTGGATCATCATCATAGGTGCTATCTCTTGATTCTTCTCATCATAGGAATTTCTACAGAGCCAGCCCTTTTTCATGCTGGTTGTAGGCCTAGCCTCCATGTAGGTATTTTCCAGCACTTATATCTGACCCTAAGTCAGAATGGCCCACCTAGCACTTACATTTGATCACGGAGGAACCAATCCTATAATCACATTAGAAAGGCACGCCCAACACTCACATCTGACCATGTGGAAAGACATCCAACAACCCTGTCAGAAAGGCCCAGTACTCACATCTGACAACCAATGTCAGAAAGGTCCAGCACTTACATTCGACCCTGAAAGGAACCAATCCTACCTACATGTCAAAAGGGCTCTACACTTACATATGATCATGTAGGAACCAATCCTACAATCACCTCAGAATGGCTCTACACTTACATCTGATCATGTAGGAACCAATCTTATAATCGCCTCAGAATGGCTCTGCACTTACAACTGATTATGTAGGAACCAATCCTACAATCGCATCTGAATGGCTCTGCACTTACATCTAATCATGTAGGAACCATTCCTATAGTCGCATTAGAATGGCTCTGCACTTACATTTGATCACGTAGGAACCAATCCTACAGTCACATCAGAATGGCCCTCAATCCCAGACTGAGTATTCCTGGTAACTGACCACGTGCCTCCATTCCAAGAATGGCATTCAGTGCTTATATATGATAATGTAGGAACCAATCCTACATTCACATCAGAATGGCTCAACACTCATATCTAACATGTGAGGAACCAATCCTCTCATCATGACAGAATGGCTGAGCCCTTAGATCTTACCATGGAAGGAACCACTCCTCTCACCATGTCAGAATGGATCATGGACTCATCACTTCCCCTTGGAGGGAACCTCGATCTGGAGAACACCAAGCTTCTCCTTGAAGTACTCAAACTTCACTCTGGCTAATGGCTTAGTCAACATATCAGCTATTTGTTCATCCGTCACAACATACTGGAGCTTCACTGCTCCTTTCTGCACCATATCCCTGATATAGTGATACTTGATCTGGATATGCTTTGACTTGTCATGGAACACTGGGTTCTCCGAAAGCTTCACACAACTCTAGTTGTCACAATATATAGAAGTAGTATCCAACTGGAGATCAAATAAATCAGACAGTAGCTTCCTCAACCATACTACCTCACAACTAGCTAAACAAGCTACGACATACTCTGCTTCAACTGTACTCAGTGCCACACAGGACTGCCTCCTTCTAAACCAAGAGATCACACCTGATCCCATACTGAAGCAACACCCTGAAGTGCTCTTCCTATCGATGGCACTTCCTACCCAATCTGAATCAACATAACCCTCCAAGTTAATCTCCTGATTCACCTCATACTTGAGCCCATAATCAACTGTACCCTTCAGGTACATCACTGCATGCTTTGCAAACATTAGGTGAACATGTCTTAATGTGTTCAAAGCAAAGAAAATATCTGGTCTCGTATTCGTCAGGTACATCAATGAACCAATCATGTGACAATACATCGTAGCATTAACCGTCTCTGATGAAGCAACACTCAATAGATTCAGGTTCGATGCCATAGGTGTGGTCATGGCCTTGCAGTCCGTCATCCTGAACCTCTTCAGGATATCTACTGCATACTTCCCTTGTCTGAGGAAGATTCCATCTACATTCTGCCACACCTCCATGCCTAGAAAATAGTGCATTGACACATAACAAGAGCATCACTGGTCTTACGCCTTCAACCTTGAAGAAAAGGTTGGAATCCACTTTACTCTCGGTAAAGCCTAGAGTCATCAATAATATATCCATCCTACCGTACCATGTCAAACCTCAGGATCTTCTGCAGTCAGTCCCCTTGAAGCATCATACTCCCTCTGTCTTTCGTACTCTATGCACTGAAACATTATGTACTGAAGTGACAAGTAGCTTCCTCTGCTACTAATATTCTATCTATCCATCTAGGGTCACTAGATACCAATATCCTATATCTTTGAATGCGTTCTTGCACCCATCTGTGAGCTTGTCAGCCTCTATAGGATTTCATCTTCAACCTTGTAGAAAAGGTTAAGATCTTCATCAAGCTCCTCATGTGTGTGTTATCCCGTGGGTGTCTTCTGAGCTCGTATAAGGATTTATTTCATTTGCACACATGATTTTTCCTGTCATGTGACTTCACTTGCAGTGGCTGCAAATGTCTCTTCATAGTCTATGCCTTCTTTTCATGAGAAGCCTCATGCTACGAATCTTTCCTTGTAGCACATGATGTTTCCATCTATTGCATGATGGAACTGCGAACTTCCCTTCATGTGTCGATACTGCATCCTAGACATCATTCTTCTTGAACTGGTATTCCCTTTCTTCTTGGTTACTTCTTCATGGCTGGAAGGTTCTGCATCAATGACATCGCTGCATTCGTCATATTATTCTTCATCTTGAACTGTCGTCACTTGTTCTTCGGAACAAGTCTCACCCTTCTTTGCTTTTAGGCGATTTTACATGATTTTTCCTACAAGTGAAATGCATTAGTTGTATGGTTAGAAACATTTCATAAGGTATATTTATAATGGCAAATTCTTATCCATAAATATATGATCATGCAACTATTTTAGCCAATACAACATTCATCCATATATCACGAAAAATTTCTAGATTCCTTCCATCTCTACCAGGACAACATTGAGATTGTGCACTAATCCAATATGTTAGCAAAGAGGTTTCATTCTAGATAAGTAGCAATGGAGAGTTGTATAGCACCATGAGCTACTTACCCATTACATGCATATTAGTAGTATATTGTCATTAATGCAAAAATTCTATCATGCATAATACATTAACTGAATATAAACAAATGCATAACAAAACAATATCATGAAATGACAATGGAATAGTTATCTTTATTTGTTTCGCGGGTAGACTCCTTCTTGAGCCTTCGTCTTCATCATCTTCTTCATTCATAATAGCATCGTTTCTTATCCAAATGCTAAGATAGATAAGAGGTTCTTCAAGAGTTGAGTTCTTCATATTCCTCATCGCTTGAGGGATCTTCTTTGGATGGTAAGAGCTTGATCTTCAGTTGCTCCCATCTTCTCTTCTCTTATTATGAGTGGAGCTTCTCCTTCTTCCCAAAGTCTGCTGAAAGTAATCACTTCCTTCTGGCACACATCCCTTGCATGAATGAATCCCATGATCTTGGGAGGCCATTCAAGGTGGATATCACCACTTTTTCATTCTCCACTTCTTCTTCTACTGCTACAATTTGTTCTTTGATTTGAGAGACCCTTGTAAAGTATGACTGTATGGTCTCTGCATTCTGGATCTTCACATTCTTCAACTGTTTTCTCAAAATCATATTCCGATTTATGTTCTTCCCTTCAAATCGCTTGGTCAAGGAATCAAACATCTCTTTTGGTGTCTTTAGTGAAGACACTTGTGGTACAAGGTGATCCGTGATTGAATCAACAATGATCTTCTTGGCCTTGACCAAGTTCTTCTTGTGTAAGGCTTTTAGCCTCATCTCCCTCTGGAACTGGAACCTCTCTACTCATGTAGGTGTCCAATTCATTTTCTTCAGAGAGATCATATACTTCCATGCTTAGAAGTTGTCAATTTCACCAAGCTTATCATCAAGCTGATGTGATAGATCACTTTTAAATGAGAACCTTAAATGAAAATAGCAAAAGATTAGATCTTACCGATTTGAGGTGTCTGTCCTGGTTTCGGAGCTGGCTGATCTAGGGTTTGTCAGAGAAACCCTAATTTTAAAAACTTGGAATCTTTCAAATCTGATTGGATAAAAATATATATCTCTTCAAGTTGAGCTATCCAATGTACTCCTTTTCTGAAAATAGTGGAGGGAAACTCCAAAAACAAGAAGCCCTAGTTTACCAATTTCTTCTGCAGAAATGTGAGCTACTGTTTCTATGGTATCTACAAAATTACTGCTCCTCTATGTCTAAAACTTTGTACTAAGGTAGAATAACATGTCCATGTTCCAAAAACATAGGTTTCATCAGAATTTGTTTCACCAATTGGGACATATGATCGTTCGCCCAAGGTGACCTGTTTCAGGACTGTTCAACATAGCGAGGTTGTACAGACTACCACGTGTTATTGTTTCCTCTTCTTGGTCTAAAAAACAGACCATAGAAATTATATTTCGTTCCATTTTTGGAACATTTTTATAAATTTCATTTGGACCTTTGTAGCCCGAGATATAGCAATTCGCTCCAAGTGTCCTGTTTAGGGATGAATCCTAGAAGAGGATGGAACACTAAATTGGAGGGATCATATCTCCTAGAATATAGCGAATATGGGGCTGAATTTTGGACACAATGTAAATCAGGATTTTATTTCCCTCCTGTGAAAGTTTAAGATCTTTATCCTTCTCCAATCCTAATATATAGCGAATGTAAAAACACTTATCAGTTTTAGTATTTTAGGGTTTTTTCGGTCCAGGGTCAAACTAGGGTTTGACTTTCCCGGAGTTGTGCCTAACCAAAAATATCGACCCAGATCTCTAAAATTCTATTTTGAGGAGGAGATAAATCCTATTCCGGTCTCACTAAAAAATTCCTCTTCTGTAAGAAGCCCTAATTTCCCACACCAAAAACTGAAAATGCTTGGAATCGAATTATGCTTCGACAGAAAGATGCACCCTTCAATGGAGAGTCAGCCTACCATAATTTTGCTGATGGATTATGGAGAGAGACCCAAAAATTAAGAAGCCCTATCTTCTGTAGCTTCACAATGTCTTCTTCTCAGGTTAGCTATGATACAATGTTATATTTTTATCATTCAATCTAGCATTATGATCTTAGGATCTTTAACTAAGAGAATAACATGCACAAAAATAAAACACAAGGGACAAGAGACACAAAGAAATTTCCTCGGGGAAAACATAAAGGAAAAAAACCCTGCAACTTCCTGAGAGATAGATCAGCACCAAAAGTAAAACCCGAAAACATAAAGATGATCTCCCGACAATTGTAGCCTCTCTCTCTCGTGTCCCAGCAACTTATTCTCTCACTCATGTGCCCCAATGAGTGAGTGTGTGTTTTATAAATAGAGAGGATCAATCTCTATTTATATTCTTTCATTCACTTAATGTCCACTCCAACATGTTCGCCTCACTTAACAATTACTTACTAGAGCTGACATCTTTAGGAGAGTCTAATAACCCTAGTGCCCCACAACTTGTGGGGACTTTGCCCCTCTGACCAACAGGGAGGGTTATCCATAACACGATGGTGGGGACTATTTCCTTGAATTACAATAACTCACCTAGGGTCGACTTCTCTAGGATAGTCTAATAACCCCAGGGCCCCACAACTGCAGGGACTTTAACCCTCGAACAATAGGAGGGTTACCCACAATGACTTGACATGACTTGTTTACATTATAGAAACTCCATATCGGAACATCGGGGCATGACATGACTCAATTACATTACAAACACTTCCCAGAATAAACATCGGGGTACAATACATAAGATATACAAGTGAATACATTCCAAAGTTACAATTACATCAACATGTTGCAGCTCTGGTACCCCCACAAGGGGGAAACCAAGCAAACACTCCTCAAAGGGGAAACCAAGAAAACCCTCCGCAAGGGGCCAATTAAACCATTGCCAACATCTTTGGACTAGATCATGAGGTCAATATTCAAACAAGGGATCATTCCTATGACACACCACCTAGTGTTTCGAACTCATTAGGATCAAAACCAAAAGGTTCTCTCACTATCAAGAAACCAACCATTGGCATAGTTCCCCGACCTCCAAAAGGGGTTTTACATAAATCAAATTATAATACTAATGCGAGAGCAGTTCAAAGATATATTATAGTTGAAGTCTTAGCTCAAGCACCTTGTGCCATGTCAAACTTGGAGGTATTACAAAGTTTTCCAACTCAAAGAAAATCACTATTGTCTTCCATTGGTGGATTCGATACGAATAATACTAGTTTGATCACCTTTGACTTAGAACAATAAAAAAGTAGGCTTCCATCACATATTTCTTTTCAGATTAAAGTGCTATCACATGGAATGCATATTATTCAAAGTGTTATAGATGAAGGAGCCTCTACTTGTGTCATGTCTTTAGGATGTTGGAAAGGCTTAGGACCACCCACTTTGAAACCATCCCACACTAGAGTTAAAGCATTTGATGGACACTCTTTCCCACCTCATGGACTCATTATGGCTTGCCCAATTTAATTAGGAGGTAAAATAGTTGAAGTTAATGTTGAGGTAGTGGATGCACCCATAGATTACACCATGTTATTGGGACATAGTTGGATACATGAAATGATGGAAGTAGTATCTTTGGTATTTTGATTAATTGTGTTCCCTCATCAAGAGAATATTATTATGATCAATCAGTTAGATTACTGCACACCTGAAACTGGAATCCACTTAAATGTACCTTTTGTGGAAAATTCACAAGTAGTGATTCAAGATGTGGAATTTGGGATGTTCAAAGACTCTTCCCTCATCGGAACCTTCACAATCCCACCACCAAAATCTAACCCTCAAAATGCTCTAGTTTTCACCATTACATCAGAAGTTAACTTTCCAGTACCCGTTTTGAACAAATCCACTACAACGATGGGTTCCACTTCATCAAATGAAACTGTGATAGAAGACATCCAAGTTCAAACTAGTGAAGCAAAGGATATACATTAGGAAAAATTTGATGAAACTAGGTGCAGTACACCTTTGTCTGCCATAGAAATGTCATATCAAGAAATTCAACATGTTTCAACAGACTTACATCAAAATCCTTCTCCATTGGAGGAATATGATCTGTACACATCACTTGTATGGGCTATCAATACTCCCAACATTCATGACATATTAGATAAAAAAAATTCATCTGATGAAGATATCATGGAAGTCATGAATATCTCAGAATGACCATGGGAAGACATGCATCATCGATCACTATTTCTTTCTAAACCAGATTCATTAGAGGCTAAACTTGAAATTTTTTACCTTAATGATGATATAGAAAGGTACCAATTCCCTATGCAAACACACAATGTTCTTTCAGAAGGAATTTTGACAAACATTTCAAAAATAATTCCTATTAATATATCTTTTAATCCTGACATCATCTAAAATATCAGTATAGGTGCTAATTTATCTCCGGAGGAAATCACATAATATACTGTTCTATTCAAAGAGTTTCATGATGTTTTCGCTTGGTCATATGAAGAAATGTTGGGAATCGATCCTTGAATCGTTGAACATGAGATAAAAAAATATCCAAGTGTCAAACCTGTATGACAAAAATTACATCGAGTAAATCCTAAGAAATCCATTTCCATCAAGGCAGAAGTGGAAAAGTTGGTTTCATTTACCTTGTACCTTTGACTAAATGGGTATCCAATCCTGTTACGGTCAATAAAAACAAGGGACAATCCGAGTATGTAGTGAATTTATGGATTTAAATTTGGCTTAACCCAAACATAATTATCCCACACCCTTCATTGATCAAATTATAGGCGAGTGTGCTAGTAACGAAATCTTTTCATTTATGGATGAATTCTTCGGTTACAACCAAATTCGTATTAAAAAAGAAGACCGACATAAAACGGATTTCATTTTCCAATGGGGTACTTTTGCATATCGGAAAATGTATTTTGTCCTTAAAAACGTTGGGGCTACTTTTCAAATATCCATGTCATATGATTTTCATGATATTGAGAAAATCGTCGAGGTCTATCTCGATGACTTGACATCTAAATATAGGAAAAGAGATGAATGTTGTGCACATTTATGTGTTGTTTTCCTTCGATGTCGACAATATAACATTAGATTGAATCCACATAAATGCATATTTTGGGTGGATTTTGGGAGATTACTTGGTTTCACTATATTGAAGGATGGGATATGGGTAGATCCCCCTAATGTTGAGGAAATGTTTAGTTTCCATCCCCGAAAATAATTAGACAACTTCAAATCCTACAAGGAAAAGAAACATTATTGAGAAGATTTATTGTTGATTATGATGAAATTTCTAAAGTTTTCATGCGTCTCTTAAAAAAGGACGCACTATTCATATGGGATGAACATGCTCAATGTTCTTTTGATGCAGTGAAACAAGACCTCGTGTCAACCCCGATGCTTAGTCCCATTGACTTTACCAGATATTTTTTTCTATATTTTGCGGCAACTGAATCCACTTTAGGGATGGTTTTGGTTCAAGAGGATGATTCATATCGAGAACATGTCATATATTATCTTATAAAGGGTCTTGTTGGCCCTGAATCTAGATATTCCTAGGTGGAGAATCTATCCATAGCAGCAGTCGATGTTGTAGAAAGACTTAGAAATTATATACTTCCAAGAAAAATGACTATAGTGGCTGAAATGAACCCCATGAGACACATTTTGTCCTGCCTAATCATCGGGGGAAAGTATTCAAAATGGATAGTAATTTTGCAAGAATTGATATTGAATTCGTAAATGCTAAAGGCAATAAGTATTTAACATTTGAAGAACTAGTGTCTGAGTTACCCGACAATAAAGAGGAAACAATAGAAGAAGAGCCTTGGGTAGACGAACATTTATTTCTCATTTCCAATACTGATCCTTGGTATGGGACATTAATTATATATCTACAAACCCAAAGGATTGATGCTCAATTTTCTAGCATTGAACGACATCGCATCCGATACGAAGCACGTAGATACCTCATTATTGGGGATACTTTAGACTGTAGAGGAATAGATTTAATTCTAATATGGTGTTTAGTTCATGGAGAAGCTGAGCAAGTTTTGAATGATTTCCATGTAGGAGCATGTGGCGGTCATCTTTCTGGATGGGAAAATGCCTAAAAAATATTGCGTGTGTGATATTTTTGGTCCATAATATTTAAATATTGCATTAATTTTGTTAAAAAGTGTCATCCTTTCTAGTTATATACAAGAAAAATGCACACACATCTCACTCTGTTACACTGTGTAGTAACCATGGGTCTGTTTTCAAAATGGGCCATTGATTACATGACAATCAACCCACCTTCCTCTAATGGACACCACTACATCATAGTAGTAGTGGACTACACTACAAAGTGGGCCAAGGAAATGCCTACTTTCGACACCATGACAAAAACTACAACATATTTCTTATTCAATCATGTGATAACTAGGTTTGGTGTACCCAAAGAGATTGTCACAGACAACGGTAGTAATTTTCATAATTACTTTATGGATGAACTTATAACCAAGTTAGGATTAAGACAAGATTTTTCCTCACCATACTATCCCCAATGCAATGGTCAATTAGAAGCCATCAACAAGGTTTTGAAGACCATGTTGCAGCGAATGGTTAATAAGAACAAAAATAACTGGAATATGATGTTTTTCTCTTCTTTCTGGGATTACCATACCTCAGCTAAAATGACGACTGGTTGCACTCCTTTCCAACTGGTTTAGGGATAAGAAGCTGTGTTTCCAATTGAATGTGAAATCCCATCATTAAAACTATCTATCGAACTCTTACCTAACACTTCTACAGAATAAGAAAGACTTCTCTACCTTCATTCTCTTGATGAAACTAGAATAGAGGCCTCGTTAAACATATAACCACACAAGAAAAGAGTCAAATCCCAATATGACAAAGTATCCCATCCTCGAGTCTTTTCAGAATAAAATATGGTTTTGGTTTATGACCAAGACAATGACAAAATAGGAAAAGGGAAATTTGTACCTAAATGGTTTGGCCCACCTGTTGGTAAAACAATGTTAAAAAGAGGTGCATATGAGTTATTCAATTATGATGGGAAACCCTTGCCAGAGATCAGAAATGGCCTTTATCTGAAGAAATACTTTTCGTAGGAACTAAGTCCTCGCAACATTTTTGTTGTATTATGTTGTATTTTATGTAAAATGATTTTGTAGAATAATTATTTCATTCACACACTTATCTTGATTGATACCTGTACTTGGAATATGTCATTAGAAACTTTCACTTATTTGGGACATGCAAAAGTTTCCAATTGTATCTCTCAAAACATTGCTTCCTCTGCATGGGTAATATTCACACCTAAAAATCAAGTTTTTAGTTTGGGAGGCTCTTTCCTTGGACCTATTACCAATAATATTGCAGAGTATAACATAGCCATTGAGATTATAGTTGAGGCTAATACCCTCGAAATCCAATGAATTAATGTTAAACTGGACTCACAACCTGTTGTATCTCAGTTAAATGGTCAATATCAGGTTTACGATCCTATATTGTTTAGAAATTTTCTACGAGTTCGTCTTTTAGAAGGTCATTTTGAATTCATTTTGTATATCCATGTTCCTAGAAGTTCAACTAGTCTAGTTGATTCCTTAGCTAACTATGTACTTGTTTGGCATCTTTTTCATACATCATTCCGATAAATAAATCAGGTATATTTAATGCATGGCACCATCATTGAGCAAATCTTTAAAAGCATAAGTAAAATTCGAAGTAACATTCCTTTCTATAAAGTAAAATTGATTACATCATAAACCAAAAAATGTGTTTAAGTTCAAGACACTTTTTGTAATAGCTTTGCACACACCAAAAAGAGTAGTAGTATAAAATCATTCTCCCTTTCTATTTCAAAATAAAATATCCAAAACATTTAATACAAATTCAAATATATGGAAAATTCAAAAAACTATTTTGAACTGTTTCGACTTCCTAATCTATCATGAAGACTTACCTACAACCAACAAATTACTGAGTAAATGGTTCGTTGCTTATGAGATGCATCCTCAAAAGAGGTGATTCCTACAAGAATCGTAAAAAATGAGTATTATACTTATCTTTGTTATTTCAGATATTAAATGCATATATTGAAGCCTATTGGTTTCCTAAATGGTTGGGTTATGGTTACTTTTACATGATTTTGGTGGAATTTACATGTTCAAACTATTTGATCCAGGATTTGAATGACAAACCACGATTCATAGTTTTGGTATTTTTCACAAGAATCAGTATGAAGTAAAACCATCACTCCTTTTGTCTTACTTGGACAAGATCCCATATTGGATAAAAAGCTGTAGTTAATTGGTTATATTTCACTATCCACCGACACAGAATCCTACTTCAAATAGCCTACCTATGGAGGGAACATCTGAAAGAGTGTACAAAACTAGCTCAACCCATGTTTGAAGTACATATCCTTTCCTATTCCTGGCCCGTCCTCTTGAAACATAGGCACACGCCCTTGCAATACTCATTCCCCCTTATGTACTATAGCATTCTTTATTCTTTTTCAAGCTAATACATGAAAAAACACTAAAAATAAAATAAAATTAAAGAGGAAGATCATTAAATCCATTCATATTTCATCACGGAGAAAATGGAAACAAACATTCCTTGTCTCGCTTGAACATGACACATATCCTTGCATCAGTTATAAGTACACCATTTACATTTGACTTAGGAAGTTGTACCCGTAATTTGAATAGATATCCACTGATAGGTTATCCTTCCTGTCATTTATGGATCTTTTGTTAATTCATTTGGAATTGGAGAATTTCACAAAGGTTGGTTACTCAAATATTATGTTTCCAAGTGTCACTCTACATCATGTTATGTGTTCAAGGGAAGTCAAACCATTGTCGGCCATTCCTCAAATATTCCTGACCAATCATGTCGAACTTCCTTGTGTCAGTATATAGTGTTGGATCTCGTAGATCTACCAAATTATATAATCCCATTGAACTCAGTTTCACGTTAGTTTATATGGGATGCACTAAGGCCATCCTTCTGATATATCTATTCCTATCGACACCAAATCATCATCTAGGAAATGAAGCTAGGAACCCCAATGAGTACCTTGCATCTTGTAGTCATTAGTAGCAGTATTCCTCGCAAATGACAGTGGGTATACATCAATCACCCCTAATTGTTTGATTCTTCAAGTGTTTAGCTTCATAACATCTATTCACATTCTTCAGTTTGTACTCAAGTACCTTGGAGTCCATCATCATTATCGGTGAGCCTCCTCACATCTGTTAATGGTATACAACAATTCCAGGTAATTAGATGGTGTTTTATTATGCTCAACATTGACTCATTTATTCGCATGATATAAACTCGTACAATAATTGGTTTATTTGAAGACCTTGGAAAAAAATTTGTATCACTCATCGATGCACTGCCCAAGTTGTGAAAGTACTGCTATGTCAAAGCACCACAAAGCCACGGATATTGTGCACTCATCAAAAAGTGATTGTATACTTTTTTTTCTTTTTGACATGGATCCACTATGTATTGTTCATGGACATGCTTGTTTACTGCTGAGCATGGGTATGCCCACCTCAGGAATATAATGTACATTTGTCTTATTACCTTGTCTAACTTGCAAGTGATTTTCAACTCTTACAATCAAGACCCTAATCCTTTACCATCTTGCCCTCGTCACTAAAGAGTATCAGTATGAAGAGTATCAGAATAAAAAAACTGGCAATGTATTTCATCCCTCAACATATCTTCATACCTCACACATTAGGGGGAATCTGTTAACAATAAAATTAGCACCCTTAAGAGTGTTGGTTTGAAAACATATTTCTACTTCTCTCGCAAGATGAAGATCATAGCTTTTGAAAAATTGAGAGTTTCAATCTCTCATTTGAACACTACTTCCATAAAGGAAGAAATGTTTGAAGACAAGGTGGCTCTAAAGAGGCCAATTCCATGACCACTTAATGGCCAAAACATAGTTCCTATAACTCACATAGTGGAAAAAGTGCCTAATATAGGTATTAATTGTCCTGGAAATACTGAAAATCAAGTTTGACGCCTAAAAACTAGGTAAAGTGGTTTTTTTTGAAGGAAATAGTAAAAAATCTCCAAAAATGCTAATCCCACATTCATGGTTACGAGATTGGGTTCTCAAATTCAAATCCTATAAAAGGAAGGAATATGATGTGAATTAGAGGAGACAAATTAGAGAGAAAAGGCATGCAATATGAATTAAGGGATAGAAATTACTTTTCTACCATAAAGTTTTGGGAATCAAAGGCATGGATGGTAGAGGAGTAGGTGTAGACTATGGAGAATTAAGGCACATACAAGGGTTGTAAGTATTTATCCATGTTGATAGATTATGAATCAATTCAATTTTGTTCGCAATTCCTGTTCAATGTTTTCCATTTAAACTTCATGCTGGATGTATAATTGGTAGGAAATTAGATCTAACCCATATTCTTGAAAGATAGTTTGGTAGGAAGGATTTCGTAGTGAGATTTGCAGGTGTGAAGGAGACTCAAGGAGCTGCAAGGACAAACATCAAGGGAATCCATAAAGCAACAAGGCTATGGAAAGGTATTGTCCTCTCTTCCTTCCCTTCTCAAACTTAATGGAAAAAGGTTTCAGATATTAGGATTATTGTGATAATTGATTTGTTTTATGTCAATTGGTCTTCACCCACCCAATATATATAGGAGAATATTCTATTTATTCAGTTGTAGAACACTCCACTAACACACTATCTCTCCCATCAGTTTCTTTATATCACTCACCCTTCCCCCCTCTCTCTGTCGCTCATCCCTCTCCCTCTCTCTCTCTCTCTATGTGTGTGTGTGTGTGTGTCCCTCCCCCCCCTCTCTCTATGTCTATGTGTCTGTATGTCCCTCACTCACTCCCACTCTTTGATAACATCTCTCCACCTTCTCTATCCCTCTCCCCTACCCTCTCTCTCTCTCTCAACTTATATCTCTCCATCCCTATATATTTTCCTCAATCTATCACAATCTCTACCTCAACCCGTGTACCTCCCTCCCTCTCTCACATCATCTTTATCTATCTCTCACCCTCCCTATCCATGCTTCTCTCTCTCATATCCTCTGTCTCTCTCCATCACTCACCCTTCAACCCTCTATCTTTGACTCTCTCTCTCTCTCTCTCTCTCTCTCTCTCTCTCTCTCTCTCTCTCTTTGTTTCTATTCCCCCCTCTCTCTATCACACACACACACACACACACACACACCTTCTATCGCTCCCTCACTATCTCTTTCCTTCACTTGATATTCATCTTTCTCCCACTCCCCCCCCCTCTCTCTCTCCACAAATTGAACTTTCTCCATATATACCTTCTCTTTACATCCCTCATTATCCCTCCCTCCATCACTCTCTTCCCCCCCTCCTTTACTCCTTATCCCTCCATGCCTTTCTCCTTTCCTCCCTACCCTTATATTTAACTCACTTTCTCTCCCTCACTCCCTCTTCATCCCTCCTACCCCATTGATCCCACCTTTTACATCTCTCTCTCTCTCTCTCTCTCTCTCTCTCTCTCTGTCTCTCTCTCTCTCTCACACACACACACATAACCTCCCACTTTATCTATCGCTCACCCCTCCCCCTAGTCTCTCTCCCTCTCTCTCTCTCTCACACACACACACACATACAAACATTAGCTCCCTTCACTCTTATAAAAACCATCCCTTCCATCCATCTCTATCTCCACCTTTTCTCTCTCCATCCCTCACCCTTCTCTCTCTCTCTCTCTCTCCTCCTCCTCTATCTCTCACCTTATATCCCTCCCTCATGTTATCTTTCCCTAAACCTATCACCATTTTTCCATCACTCTCTCTCCCTCCCTAACTTTATGTCCCTACTCCCTTATCGTATCCTCTCTCTCTCTCTCTCTCTCTCTCTCTTTCTCAGCCATCCCCCCCTCTCTCTCTCCATCACCTCTACTCCCTACATGTATACGAACCACAACTTCTTTCCATATCTTCATATCAATTTCTCTTATTCTATGACCATATATCTCTCACTCCTATATCCAAGTCCCTCCCCATTTTATATCTCCCTCCCTCACTCTATGTCCCTACCCCCCTCATTCTCTCTCTCTCTCTCTCTCTCTCTCTCTGTCATCACCTTATCTCCATCCTATCTCTCTCTCACTATCTCTCTCATCCTCTTACCTCCATCCTCTCTGTCTCTTTCATCCCCCTTACCTCCATCCATTTCTCTCACACTATTTATCCTCAATATCCCCCCCTCTCTCTCATTTTCTCCACATCTCTCTCTCTAGATTTCTTCTTTTCCCTACTTCCACTTATGTCTCTTCCCACTCATACCTCTCATCCTTTCTCCCCCCATCCCTCTCCATCTTATTCTCTCTCACACTCTCTATACATCATTCTATCTCTTACTCTATTATACTCCCTTCCTCTATGTTTTAAATTTATCCCTTCTCCTCAACCCCATACCTCATTAAGACCCTTATTCTCTCTTTCATCCCATATCATTCTGCTCTCTTCAATTTCCCCATCCTCCTGCATCTCTCCTCCAACACACCATATTCCTACTATAATCCTCTATATCCACCTTTCCATTCACCAATACTCTCTCTCATTAAACCATCATCCACTCACAAAAAGATTTGTGCCCAAAATCCGACGATAGAATCAGACGACATCCAACGTAAAGTACGTTTTTGTCGGATTACAATGATGAAAAGTACTGCATGTTCTGATTTTTTTTGTCATCTTGCACAGTCGTCAAATTTTTGACTTTCCTCCTCATAGGTTTTGTGATGCACCGTTATGGAGATTAAGTGATGTCAAGTGGTCAGATTTGTGACGACCTTGTAATGGATGGTCATTGGTTGTTTGAAGACTAGTGAAGGTGTGGTCATTGCACTTTCGACGATCCTATGCTACTTGTTTCAAACTGGAAAAAGGCATGCTGGCAATGGTAACTAGGTTCAGTTTGTCGGATATCCGATGACCATGGAATTATAAACATAAAAAATTTAAAACATTTTGACATGTTTTCTATAGAAGAGAGGGACGGTTTGCATAAATTATTTATTCCTTGACGAACAGTTTGCAGAACTTGTTTATTCCTCGACAAACGGTTTGAGGAATTGTTTTATTCTTAGACGACCGGTTTGGGGAATTTTTTTTTTCTTCGACACACATTTTGCGGGAATTTTTTTATTCTTTGACAAACCACTGTTTGAGAAAATTGTGATGCGTGGAACTTGATTTTTTAGGATTGTCGATAGTATTCATTGACTAATTTTGTGACAAAATGTCAAATAGCAATGTTCCTTATCCAAACGAAGAAAATCGACAATTTCTTGATAGACTATGGGATGCAGCAAAACAACGGGGTGATGGGAAATTTTATTGTCCATGTAGTCAATGCAGGGGATTTAAGAGGAGAAGAATATTGAATGCAAAATCCACAAAACATTGTAGGGAACATGGAAACACTAAGGGGGGGAATGAATATCATACATTTGTAGGTTTAGCATTATTTTTTTTATAGTTTTTTGTTTTGCTAAATGTATGTATTATTTTAATATTTCCTATATTAACTATTAACTATTGATGTATTCATGTATTTATAAAGGAAATACATCCTACAACATATCGTCTAGAGGAAGTGCTTTTAGAACAAGTACCGGAGGATCGTGAAGTGTCTATGTTTAATGAAGAAGAAGTGATTGGTCATATTGAAGAAGATGAACATACTGATAACGTAGTTGAAGATGATGGTACAAATACATTGATCCATGATTCATTAAATGTTAGAATGGATGATGACGATGACAATGATGATGAAAATATTGATGACTTTGATGATGTTCATGATATACCTCTTCTCGATAAAACCCCTGTATGAAGGCTCCAAAACAAATCTTCTCGCTTCTATATTGTTGATAATGAACTTGAAGGTTATGAACGGTCTTTCAAACATATCAATCACACAGATGCAAATGTATGTAAAATAATCCATCACATATATATGATCATGATAAATTTGATCTTTATTCCTCTAATAATTGTATTATTAATTCATAATTGAAATTAATACGAAGGAAGTGTGTTTCATTAATATTATTTATATATTATATTAACTCTATTTTTATTTTTATTTGATGTAGCTTGATAGCTGAATTTTTGTTACCACCATTAAATATTTTACCTGTCACATATCGAGATTTATCTTCCATCATGAAAGAGATTGGAATGCATTATGAATCAATTCATGCATGTCTTGATGACCATGTTATATATTATAATCAGCATGAATTTGCAATAGAATGTCCAGAATGTCATATAAGTAGATATCGGACAGATCAAGTAAGAAAAAAAGTATGTCACAAAGTTCTTTGTTATATTCTCATCATTCCACATTTGCAACGACTGTTCAGGTGTTATGGATTACCATGTTAGGAACATAAGTCAAGATGATGTTATTCAAATTCCTATAGATGGTTTTGCATTTATAGATATGGAGGAAAAGTGGCCTCACTTTAAAGAAGAACCCTGTAATCTTAGGATTTCTTTGGCAACAGATGGTGTTAATACATTTGCATAGATGAAATCCATTTACATGGCATGGCCTATTTTTGTTAACAACAATAACGTTCCTCCCTAGTTGTCAATAAAGAGGGAGCACATAATGTTGTCAATGATTATTCCAGGTATTTTGTGTCTACAACTATTTTATTTATAATGTAGTTTGGGCATCTCATTTGTCAGATTATGTTTCCTAATGTCATATATATATATATATATTATTTTACTTGTGCGCATGATTTATATATCTTAATGGTTCTCATAATTATATCTTTTATATGTACTTTAAATCACTGAGGTAAGTACCAAGTCAAAGATATGAACGTATATATCGAACCTCTTATAGACGAGTTACTAAAGTTATGGAATGAAATCACTATGTATGGCGTATCTAGACCAATATGACAAAGTCAATTTCAATTCCATGCAATGGTTGTATGGACAATAAACGATTCCCCAGGGTTAACCCAATTTTGTGGTTTATATTTTTAAGTTCTAGTTTAATTCCATTTAATTATATGAATTAGTTAATATAGGTTAAATATATTTATAATTGACATAGATATTCCATATCTATATATTGTAGGTCTTCAGACAAAGGGTAAATTTGCATGTGCATTATGTCATCCTAAGATCAAATCTCGTTGCTCAAAAATATTAAGAAATGAGGTGTTTGATGAGTATAGGCATTTTTTCTCTAAGAATCACAGGTATAGAACAACCAAAAAAAATATTTTCAATGGGAAGCAAGATACTGCATTAAAATTATGGAGAATGACACCTCACCTTTGGAAGATGCAATACAATAGAAATCGTCAATCTGGTACGTATGGATCATCGTATATGAATTGTTATGTATTTTAATTTTTATTGTGATTTGTTTACTGTAGTGGCCATAATTGATTTATGTAATTTAGTTACTAACTAATATTCATGATGTCCTTCATGATCATGAAGGCATTAATGGGCTTCCATGAGGAATGAAAAGTTATCCTATACAATTCAGTAGGTTGCCCTACTATGAGAACCTACAAATTGGTCATTTGTTTGATATAATGCTTATTGGAAAGAATGTGATTGAAACATTATGGTGACTACTAGAGCTAAGGCATGAGAAAGATAAAATTGTGAAAGTTTACAAAGACATTCAAGAAGAAAACCATGCAATGAAAGATGTCATTTAATTTCATAGCAACGGACACTAAATTATTATAAACTCAATTCCATGGATATTTACGGAGCATCATAGTAATGTTGTTAAAGAAGTAATGCCAAAAATTAAATTTCCCATTGGATTTTGTGCAAACTTGAAGAATATCATAACACAAAAAGGTGATTTTGTGGGAGTCAAAATGCATGATTGGCACATATTCATCAAGGTAATTACTATTGTTATGTCCATATAATTTTTTTTCATTTTATTGTATAAATTTGTTTTCTTGTTTACATACTCTTAGTTTAAAAAATGGCGTGGTTTATATATTGATACAGTATGTTCTACCTCTCTCTCTCTCAGACAACTTCGATGACAATGTCAAATAAGTTATATATAATCTTGGGAAATACACGAGGTAACTATCGATTAGTTGCTTGTGCACTAATTCATGTTATGTAATTTAATGTTTGTTTTTGTTAATTATCGTTATTGTTTTGTGTCACTTGTAGATGGTTGACATCTAAAGAAATTCATAACAAAGATATAAAGTATGGGAGGAGAGAAATTCCTCATCTCATGTGTGAAATGTAGAAGAATCTACCTTTGGCCTTTTTCAATTCAAAGGAACACTTCCTCATACACCAAGTTTAGAAGATTGAATTGTGTGGACTTGTGCACTGAAGGTCCATGTGGATGGTTGAGAAGCATTTGAAATTTATGAAGGGTTTGGTGAGACAACGAGCACGTGTTGAGGGTTCTATGATGGAATGATATATGGTATAACAAGACATGTTGTATGTTAGTGAATATCTTTCTAAGTTAGCGTCAAGCTAAATTTACGTTGCATTTGTGATCCAGACTCCAATAACTATTTTTAAGGGGAGTACCTAAAGGGGAAAGGTAGATCGAGGAATGTGAAAGGTAATTATTAGCTAGTGGATGTTAATTATATCTTACATATTCTAATTGCATATTCAATTTATTTCATCAATTAATAGCATATACTTTTTTTAGAAAATTTACATATGCCTTGAATTTTAATGTTTATTGTCATCATGTAGTTGGTCGAGAGTGAGATGCAATTCATTTATACATCGCAAACAATCTTGACTAGATGAAGGTATGGATTGAACGATGTGAACAATCAGGTCATGGAATATCATGGGAAGGTGTGGCTTCATTGTTAAAAGAAGCACATCGCGATGGAGATACAAATATTACAAAAAGGGAAATCAATTTAGCATATGGTTTAAAAGATAAGCAAAAAAGCATATTAATCAATCACTCTAAATATGTTATTTCGCAAATTATATTTTGATGTACATGTTGTTATTTTCCATGTATGGCTGCATAAATATGCATTTATTCATAAATATAAAAATTTTATGTAATCATTTCGTGTATTGCTTGTTGTAGGTAAAACACCATGAGGATATGGTTTGCAATGGTCGTAGATATCACATAAAAAAATTGGATGAAACAAAGAAAACATCAGATTGTGGGCTATCTGTAGTCTTTGAGGTGACCAATGTTTCATCTAGAAGTGACATACATCCAAAACTCTCAGAAAATCGATACTATAGGTATTTGGAAGATATTTTTTAGTGTGACTTTAAATACTTCAAGGTAGTTATGTTCGTTGTCAAATGGTATATGTTAATATTGAATCAATGTGATATCAATAGAACTATTATTAAACATGATAATGGATTTACCAGGGTAAATACAAGGTTATTTGAGCCAGGAACGAAGCCCTATGTTCTTCCAAGACAATGTGAATAGGTATTTTACTCAGAGGTTCCAGGTAAAGTAGGCTGGTCATTTGTTGTGAGACATGATCCAAGGGGAAGGCCAATAATGTATAACCTAGATGCAGGTAATGAAGAGGGTACTCTAGAAGAAGAAGAAGAAGACGATGATGAAGAGCATGATCAACATGATGAGTTAGATGATTAGGATGATCTAGCAGAAGATATCAAAGAATTAGTTGAATCAGATGATGTAGCAAACAATGGCCATGAATATTATATCGACGATGACATGATGAACATAACTGAATTAGATGACGATGATGATATGGCCAATCCTTACAATGTTGACTCTAGATATGATGATACAGATGATGAATTGGATGAAGAAGATGATGAAATCTATGGAAAGGTAAATATTTAATTAGAACTATTATTTTATCTTTTTTTTTTAAAGAGTTACTAACATTAATGAGATCATATATTTACAGATATGAGATCATCATCATCATCATCATCATCAGCACCATCAATGTCATCGTCTTCATTGCCATCATCATCATCATCATCGACATTGTCATCATCATCATCAGCATCGTCATTGTCATTGGCATCATCATGTTCATCATCATCATCAGCATCGTCATTGTCATTGGCATCATCATGTTCATCATCATCATCAGCATCGTCATTGTCATTGGCATCATCATGTTCATCATCATCATCAGCATCGTCATTGTCATTGGCATCATCATGTTCATCATCATCATCATCATCATCAGCAGCATCGCCATCATCGTCGTCTTTATCATCATGATCATGATCATTGTCTTCATGATCATGATCATCATTATCATCATCATCACCATCTTCATCATCATGATCATCATCTTCATCATGATGTTCATCAGCATCATCTTCATCATCATGATCAACATGATCTCATGATCATCATCATTATCATCATCATCATGATGTTCATCATCATCGTCTTCATCATCATGATCATCTTCATCATTATCATCATCATCATCGTCATCATCATCATCATCGTCATCATCATCAACATCACCATCTTCATCATCATCATCATCATCATCATCATCATCATCTTCAGCTTCCTCATCATCATCGTCATCATCATCGTTGTCTTCATCATCATGATAAACATGGTCATCATCATCATCATCATCATGATGTTCATCATCATCGTCTTCATCATCATGATCATGATCATCTTCGTCATTATCATCATCATCATCGTCATCATCATCATCATAATCATCATCATCATCGACGTCATCATCATCTTCATCATCATCATCATCATCATCATCATCATCATCATCATCACCATCATCATCATCGTCTTCATTGTCGTCACCATCATCATCATCATAATTTTCATTGATCATCATCGTCATCTTAATCATCATCATCTTCATCGTCATCATCATCACCATCATCATCATCAACAACAACATCACCATATTCATCATCATCATCATCATCTTCATCGTCATCAACATCACCACCACCATCATCATCATCATCATCATCAACATCACCATCTTCATCATCATCATCTTCATCATCATCATCGTCATCATCAACACCATCATCATCTTCATCATCATCATCATCATCATCATCATCATTATCATTGTCATTATCATCATCATCATCATCTTCATCATCATCATCATCATCATCATCATCATAGATTTCAATTTTTTAATATTTTTGCAAAGTTCACATAAAAAATATAGTAGAAAAAAGAATTATGGACACACAATTGTAAAAGGAGTTCATACTAAAGTAATATTTCAAAATAGTTACGCCTTAAACAAAATGAATATGTTAATAGTATAATGAATTGTAAACTTCAAAGAGTAGTAAAAATGATAAATTAAATTTTAGTTTTTAGTGATTATGCTAATAGCATAATGAAATATAAACTTTAAAGACTAGTAAAAACGATAAATTATGACTTCATAGTTTTCTCATGTGAAAGATGAATTGAAAAACCTTCACATTTTTTTTTGTCAAATAATTATAATGTGAATCTCAAAATTATGTTTGTAAATTTGTTCTATATATTTTCTTTACATTTAAAGGTTGATCATTCTCTTCCCCAACCAAGATGTGAAGAAAACCACTATTAGAAAGGATCTATTATCACATTAGTGAAGTTTCATTACACTTTTGGTGGTAGCGCTAGATTAAAGTAGCCATGTGAGAAATTGGGGTTTTTCCATATGATAGGAAATGGGTTTTGATTTGGTGATAACCATGACAGGTTACATTGCTTTTTCACATACCATTCCAAAAGAATAGTTCAAGTACCGTGACGGGTTTCATTGCTATTTCGAATACCATTGCAGAGGTCACCACAGAGGTCGTAGGGGTCATAGAGGCCACCACAGAGGTCGCAGAGGAGGTCAAGTAGCTGACAAAGGAGTCATAGAGGAAGTCAAGGAGGTCGTCGAGGATGTCTCTCAACAATGGTAAATTTACATTGTTATTTATATTACCATCAATAAAATGATCATATTCAGTGTTTAATCACATCTTTCTTTGACTAGAGATGTTGATGCTTCAATCGTAGATTACAAAGCCACAACATAAATCTTGTACCCTAGTTCATGATTTATGGCTTCTGACAACTCTCGTTTTCCAATTGACAAATTATCCCATCATTATTTGAATATTTCAATCCATTTTTTTATGCAATACATGTATGGATAAGTAGGAGTGAATACTTTCCTTTTTAACTTAATCGTCCACTAGATTTATCCATGAAAATATCCCCAGTTTTAGAATTTATCCCTGGAAGTTATTTTGAAAAACCTCATACTCATTTTTTTATATCTAAAGTCTCTTGCAACCTAGCAATATTGTATTTTTCATTTTTCACAGTTGGATTTGCACAATTCAGTAAAAATATGATATTGGAAAAACAATAGCAATAATAAAAGAATGACACACATAGATATGGTCGACATTTAAACTCATGAGTCCAAGCGTGAATACTTAACTGTTGATTATACTCACATAGTAAACTAGATTCCTATTAAGATGCATCTAGTGGGAAATTAGTAAACCTACAAAATGTAAAAAGCATATAGTTCTTTCAGCACTGTTAACCCCCATTTGCATAGGGCGTTCACTAGGGTTTTCAGAGATCAATATGAGCATTTTGAGATGTATGAGTGACCTATGAAATTTTAGGGACCTTAAAGAGGTATTCAGGGCAGTCCCTTGGGCATAAATATCCCTATAATCAAGTATAAAATATTTTTGAAGGAACTGTGTGCATAAAAAAAGGAAATATGGGCACTTTTGAAGTGATTCCAAACATGGATAGTGGCGAAAAGCAACAAATTTCACAAATATAGGCACACAAACAGTGATGAAGAGGGTTATTTATCAAGTATGGACCCAACTAGGGATTTTCCAAACATATCTTAGCGTCAAAATAACCCTGAAATGGCATTATAGGTGCATAAGAAGCAATTAAGGGTTGAATATGAAAGCTGAAAATGGATTTTTTCCCACTAAGACTGCAATCCTATGAATTATTTCCATAGTTTCATCCCTAAGCCATGAAACCCATGCTTCATTTTGTAGGTTTTGAGAATGAATACTTTTCAAACATCAGCAGTACCTCAACTCTTAGTGTGTTACATCAACATTTGTTGGGATTGGAAGTCTATGCAGTGATCTCCTTTACAACCTTCAAATTACATTAAATTTTTTTGTCATCTTAAATCGGTCATCCCATCCAATAGTCCTCTTGCACGGGTTTTGGGGAGGCTAGTTGTTAATTGAAAATGTTATCTTTACACTTAATAGTTACTGCCTCCTTCGCTATTGTGAATTGTCAATAAAACCAAAACCATAGATCAACTGTTGATTTCCTTGATAACCATAAATGTAATTTTATTCAAGGGGCTGTATATTGAATAAGGGTAACTTATATTGTTTTTTTGTCATATATATGACAAAAACTACTTATTTTCAAACAAATATTTTAAAACTTTTTTTAGTAACTACATAATCCCTGGGATTCCACACATCAACATATTTGCAATAACTAGGTTTCCAAATGCAAGTCCCAACGTGTCCTTCCTATTGATATGTTTGTTATTAAGGAAGGAAGGAGGGGAAGTACTAGGTTCACCGGTAAAGTAAAACAACCTAATAGGATGGACCACGTAATATTATGAGTATGTGGTATAGTAGGCATATCTAATCATACAAATATTAAGGGATCCCCATCAATATACGTTTCATTAAGGAGGCTAATACTTTGTAGTTAAACTAATGCAGCTATGATGGGTGACGTATACATTTCCTTGGACCATCTTGTTCAAAAGATAAGTGTTCCATATTTATAGATTCCAATGATTTTTGTAATTATAAAACTAAGCTCGTGGTTTTCTCATGTTTTAATTTAAATGGAATTCATGCCCTTGTTGAGCATATATGAGATTGGGTTTGTCATCATGGGATTTGGGGAAAGCTACCTTGATCCCCTCCCTTCTCCGTTTGGAATCAAAATAGTTATTTCAATAGTTTAAAGTGAATTGTTGTCTTTGTAAGAATTGAGAATTCTCTTAGTGCATAATTTGTTCCACTATGGTTTAGGAAATCAAACTAGAATCCATAAAGGCCATAGTGTGCTGGAAACTCAATAGAGAGCTCATCATTTTCTGTATTGGTAGTGTCAATTTTTTGGTAGAAAAAGAGAAAGGCATACTTATTACCCTCTATTAGGATATTTTCAAGGCTTTGTTTCAACCCTACCTTCTTCCAGAGTTGTCACGTATGAGTTTTGGGAGTATTAAAAAGTTAGTATTTCGGGGGGACAAGACATATTGTGTTATTATAGAATTCAGTCTTGGAAATGGGTACTTTCAAATTTTCAAATTCAGTCTTGGAAATTTTTTATTTTAAAATTTTCATCCGCCTAAGATATCGATTGGCGATATGAACACGAGGTTCTATTTTTATGGAATTATAACACAATTTAGGCCTTTCTCAATGATGTTTAAACCCAAGGACTAAAAATAAAGTTTTATTTTCAGAGATGATGACAAAGATACCGATTGGAGAGATAAACATGGGGTTCTATTTTTTATGGAATTCTGACATGTTTTAGGCCTTAGTCAAGGCTGGTTAAACCCAAGGCCTAAAAATAAAGATTTATTTTCAGAGATGATGACATTCTCAGAGACCTAGTATCGGGTACAGTATGTGGGTGAAATTTGGTGGCAATAACTATAATTTTTGGGCTATTTTTAGCAGTGAACTTATTCAGGATTTGTCATTATTTTTGGAGACCTAGTATGGTGTATATCATGTGGATCAAATTCCATTCCATTCTAATAAGTTTAGTTTTGGACAAATTTGTGAAGTCTATACCAAGAATTCATGGAGGTTGTGAAGTCTGTAGTATATTTTTGAGCTTTGTACATTGGCTGTAAGTGTATATTGTAGACTTGTTATGGCCAAGCCATAAAAATATTATAGAAAAAGCTTGACATGCCTAATCAGGGTTTTTGGATCAAGTGAAAAATAAAGTTTTTCTAATCCTATGAATGAGGAGTTCAACAATCAATACCATTGACATTGGATTACATGGAGGGCTTGGTGATTTTGATTCAATGTCATTCCCATAATCTCATAAATGATAGAATCCAATAAAAAAATACAATACTGCCAATCCTGTATTCATAAAATATGTTGTCTACCAAATTCCTACTCTCCATGTGATGTTTGATGAGGTTCAAACCAATGTAAAAAAGCTAGGTCCTTCTCAGATGGACTAAAATGCTAGAACTTCAATTATCCTTTAGGATTTGTCTTTCAAAAACCCCAAACCTTCAAGTATCTTCTAGATTTTGTATTTCACAAACCCTAAGCACCTTCCTTCCTTGCATAAAGACAAGTATAAAGAATCTAGGAAAGGTTTTCTTCAAGTTACAATTCATCCAATCAACTCTAGATGAAATGGACCTTTCCTCACATATGGCATCATTTAAGAAGAGGAGCACTCCACATTTGAGGCTCTTGTGCATGCATCTCTAGGCCACTGCACTCATCTAAGAAAGAGTTCTCATGCTAGCAGAGGATAAGTGGCATGCTGGTGAATATGTCAAGCACATTTGAACTCTTCAAGGATAACATCCTAAGGTTTTGGACTCATTTTATTAATCTTTGTTTTGGTGGTAGTTGGATGGAAACCTACAAAAAAATAACAGATCCTCATTTGCAATGTGTTTCTTCCATTATGGAGAAATGTCCTAGACCATTGGGTTGGATGACAAAGATATATTTGTAGATTTGGAGCTAGATTTTGGGATATTCAAGTCTATCATTTTGCATTGTAAGGCTGTTGTCATGTACTATTTTTTTCTTTTCCTAACTGAAAAATACTTCTTCTAATATAGTGTTTATTAGCCATCATAGGAGGATTGTGAAGATTGATCTGTTTGTCCTCTTAAGACTTGATAATATCAGGTCTGAATTGTGCAATGTATGGACTGATTATTCAATGGAATATTGTCTCTTTATTGGATATATTCAACTTTAATGTTATAATTTGAGGAACATATATAATGGAATTGTTGTAGTATATTTTTGAGCTTTGTACATTGGTTGTAAGTGTAAATTGTAGACTTGTTGTGGCCAAGCCCTAAAAATATTATAGAAAAAGCTTGACATGCCTAATCATGGATTTTCGTTCAAGTGAACGATACAGTTTTTCTAAGCCTACGAACTAGGAGTTCAACAATCAGCACCATTGACATCATATTACGGGGAGGGATTATTACTTTTGATTCAATGTCATTCCCATATTCTCATACATGATAGAATCCAAGGAAAAAGGTACAATTCTTCCAATCCTGCATTCATAAAAATTGTTGTCTACCAAATTCATAATATCCATGTGATGTTTGATGAGGTTGGAACCACTATAAAAAACCTACGTTCTTCTTAGATGGAATCAAACCCTACCACTTCAATTATCCAGCTCTAGGTTTTGTCTTTGAAAATCCCCAACCCTTCAAGTATCTTCTAGGATTTGTCTTTCACAAACCCTAGCACCTTCCCTCCTTTCATCAAGACAAGTATAAAGACTCCAGGAAAGGTTTTCTTCAAGTTACAATTCATCCAATCAAATCTCACATGATTTTACATAAATACTAGAACTAAAGACACTCTCCTTAGGGCTCAATTCCCAACATATTACAGATCTAAAATTTACTTATTAACAATAGAATTGTTACAACCACAAATATGCCCTCTTAGCTTCTATATACTTGTCAAATCACTCAACAAGATTAGATAAATATTTATGATAAATCAACATACCAACCAACCCTAGAAAATACTCATTCACCATGAGAATATACTTTGAAAACCAACTCTTCAAGTATACAGTCTAAACATGAATGTACACTTGACATATACATAAAAATGAAGTTACAAGTACATACCAACAACTTATCGCAAGTTGGTACAAAATAGTCCTTCAAGCTTATCCACATGCTAAGAGTCTCCAATGCATCCAAATCCTATATAGGGTGTTTACCAACAATAGAAAACACTAATGAGAAATACAAAGGCCTAGCAATGTATCGCACCAAGTTATCTAGCCACACCAAAAGCCTTGAAAAAAATTAGCACCAACACCAACAAGTCCATTCTTTCAACAAGCTTGCATCACACAAACTCTCCAAGCAAAGTGCTCCAAGACTCCTCTAGGGTTTCTTTGCCATAAACCCTAGGTCCTTCTGACATTGACTCAAACCCTAGGACTTCAAGTATCCTCTAGATTTTATCTTTTTCAAAACCCTAACCCTTCAATTATCTTCTAGCTTTTGTCTTTCAAAAACCCTAGCACCTTCCTTCCATGCATAAGGACAAGTATAAAGATTCAAGGCAAGTTTTTCTTCAAGATACAATTGATCCAATCAACTCTCACTTGATTCTACATGAATAATACAACTAAAGACTCTCTCCTCCCTTCATATAAAATAGGTGAGGGAGTCCAACAATAGTAAAGTGGACTAAATCGACAAGAAACCTAATCTATTGAAGTGCTCTCTCTCCAAGGTGTACACATGTTGAGACAAGGCTCCTCAATGGTTGTGCTCTTCAAGCATGGGTTGCATTTACATAATCCTTTTGTAGAGACCACCCATATAGGGATTGCAAAAACATGGACTGGTGTGACCTTTCCTTTCCATCTTATGAGTTTGTTTTGATGAGTTGGAAGTTTATATAAGTTATATGTAAGCCTGCGGGTGTAGTGTAAAGAGAGAGGAGTGGCCAAGAAAATGAATAATCGAGCCAATGTAGAGTGGAGAAGTGACCTAGAAGTTGTGTGATCATGTTGGTGTAGTGATAGAAGTTCTCAGAATGTGAACTCATCTATAGAGGTTAGAGAAAGTAATGCATTTCGTCGGATATCCAACATATATGCTATACTACCGACATCTTCAATTCGTTTGTTATATGACTTTAGCCATGTCTACATGGAGCACAATACCGTTAATTTAAGAGCGTTTTGATTTCTGTGGCATAGTCTTTTTTGGTTCTTTCTACTATGGGACACAACAACATCTTTCTTGTTTTAGCTAGGGATATAGAGTTTGTTTTCATCCCCTCAAGGGTGTATTTTCTCCACCCTCGATGTCTGCTTGGATAAGTTGTTTGGGCTCCTTATGTTCTCAGTGTTGTATTGCTACTTCAGTCATCTTGGGATTGTGGGTTCCGTCCCTCCTCTTGGGAATTTTTTTGATACTTATGATCTCCACTAGTTACTGGACTGACTTATTGTGAGGTCTATGTAAAAGTTACCTTTGATTCACTATTGAATATCAAGGAACACCTCTTTTTCTTCTGAAAAAAAAGCTACAACATATTTGCAAATGATTTTATTAGATATATTGAGATCCGTAAACTAGGTCTTTAATATTTTTGGGTGAGGAAACAAACTAAATTAAAATAGGTACACCTAAGAATAATGTAAAAAACATAGTTTGTATTTTGAGATAAATTGGATGAAGCATTTTCTATGGAATGAATTGATATCTATATCGTGTTAAAGGACTATGTGATGAATTGTTATACTAGGGAATTATTGATATTATTCAGAATAATGATATCACCATTATGTTATGCATATAAGTATTCCCAAGTTCTTTGCTGGTATTTTTGCTATTATTTGCCAAAAAAATTTCCAGCCATGGTGCGTGTAGAACCAAGAATGTATTTTTCAGATCCGTCTTCCTCCAGCGAGGGGAGTTTGGGGAGGCTAGAGGAAACTAATACATCCAGTAGGTACACAAGGGCTAGATTAACTAGATGTCATAAGATTAGAAGAAAATTCAATAAACACATGGAATTTTTTCTCAGAGGAGGGGGGTCATGTATGTATGATGATCAGACAATAAGAGACATCGAGGTGCCCTTAAGGTCCAAACACCTAGTGAAATGATGGGTACCTAGGAATATTCCTCAACTCAACACTGATTTTTGTGTGAATGAGAGGATATATAGAATTGCACCATCGTCATTACATGGATTGGGGTTGTTTTGCATGAATGGCATAAAGGTTGGATACGATAGATGTACAGAATTGATGGAGTATGTCGGACCCTCTTACAACTACAATGATTGGATGCTCCTAGTCCAATATACACGAAGTATGCGTAGATATGGGTTGTCAACAAATTATTTACAACTGAAAGAGAAAGATCAAAATAAAGGAGCAACGTTGTACATTGACGAAAGGCCAAAAATAACTGAGAATATTGCATGGTTTATAAACAGTATACAACCATGATCTACACTTAAGAAACCCAACTGCATATTCGAGAGGCATGAGGGAAACCGTGTCCTTATATGTGCCATTAAATCAATAGATGTTGGGGAAGAACTGCTTATTAATTACAATTTGAATCGTGTAGATATAAACACAGTTAGTATGGTTGTGGTACATCCAACAATTTACCCAACCCTGTTTTTAATTATATTAACATCTTTAGGATTTTTCAATAGCATATAATTATAATTTTTTATTAAATTTTCTGCGTTGACTTCGCAGTGAGGTGATGGGGTGGGGGGCATCACCCCAGTAGAAGGTGAGAGGAGTACATGATCCGCGAGCCAATAGGTATACATTAAAATGTTATGTTTTAAAATTGTTTTAGTGAGTATTTTGGTTTCGTTAGGTAATTTTTAGTATGTTTTTGATGCAGGGTTCTTTCAGGAGAACCTCCCTCACATTAGATGTTAGTAGACATGCCTTAAGGCGGCACGTATACATCGATATTAGCATTGTAAAAATTTAGGAGGGACAAACAGATCTGTTGTTATGTATTTTCAATAGTATATTCGGTTCGTTTATATAGTATTATCTATTTTCCATGCAAAGTGTTGATCAGTGAGGCCAACCGAGAATTGATCAGACGACTACAACATCGGGGCAACAACTAAACACGAATGTAATTCTACATTTTAAATACTTTAAAATTGTACACATGTATATCATGTAGCATAATGTTTATTTTGTTATGTATTTTTTCGGTTTTATGTTTGCGTTCATTATGATAATGTTGTCTATTTTTTTTGCAAGTTGATGATTGGGGAAAGTCCCCAGCTATTGATCAGATGACTGGAGCCTCGAGGAAACGGGTAAACCTAAATGTAATTCTACATTCTAAATACTTCAAAATTGTACACATATAAAACATGTAGTATAATGTTTATTTTTTATGTATTTTTTAGTTTTTACATATTGCGTTCATTATGATAATGTTCTATACTTTTTTTGCAGATGGATGATCAGGGAAATTCCCTAGCTATTGATGAGACCACACCCTCATCTAAGCATCAGGTAAACCTAGATGTAATTATAGGAATCTATTATGATAGAAAATTTTTGTTAATATAATTTTTTGCCCAGACTATTGCTTCAAAAACTAAGCAATGTTTTATATATTTCTGTTGTAGACAGGGGATTCGGTTTATGAAACACCAAATAAACAGTATTTAGAGTTTGATGTCTACCCGTTGTTGAAATATAATGAAATTGGTATGTCTATAGACCCGTTGAAGGTGCTACAAAAGACCATGGAAAAACAAAATGAGGAACTGGTTCGTCTGGCATTGACAATTCCACAAAAAGACGAGATCAAAGTAAAGATTCAAATATTGATCCAGAGATGTCGACAATTGAAAATGAGTTCAAGACTAATAATGTAAATTCATATAGAACTTTATAATTTTATATGATATTGAACTTATAATACAATGGTTTGTATTTTTAGGAAATTCTATAGTTTAACCATATTGGTGAAGGTGTTGTTGGTCCCAGTGGCCAAACCACTCTATGTACACCCTTTTTGTCCACTGAATAGTCATCAACCCACTCCATGACACCCCTGAGGCCAGCAAAGGGTGCAACCGATGTTGACCGACCCATAATAGATGCTGCAGAAGAAGGGGTGGATGCAGGGTTTGATACTAATGCTGATGTTGAAGCAGCATTTTGTGGATCTTCTCGTGTCACTAACACTGGTTCAATAGTGACAACATTTTTGGTGAACGATGAACTCGTTCCGATATATATAGAGAAGAATCCAAGTAATTATAGATTGTTCAATTTAGTTTTTATAATTTGTTTCTAATATACCGATAATTTTTTTTAAAGTTGAGTAATGATGGCATGATTGTTTTGCAGGAAATTATGTATTTAAAAAAAAATATAAATGATTTGGCCTTGGATATCTTTGGGCCCACCATCCACACAAGGTGGGACAAACAGACAAAATATTTTAAGGATGAGCTAACTAATCGGTTGGTTGGTCTGTTCCGAAAAGATACATTCAATACATCGAAGGTCCTACAGAAGGCTGGACAACATCTGAAGATTCTATGAGACCAATATAGGGTTCACTTAGAAAAGAACCCTAGGTATGAGCGCCCTTCGATGATTCCATCAAGGGAGTGGAAATCCCTAGTGGAATATGGAAAAGAGAAGGGTCTGAGAAAAGCAGGAAAGATACCATCAGGAACAGGGAGGTATGCAATACATTCCACAATGTAATGGTAAGCCTTATTATTATTAATTTTTATATTGAATTTGGAACATCAACTAACGTAATTCAACACTTGATTAGTTTTTCGAACACATCAAAGGGCACCACGACAAGATTGGAAAAAATTGGTCAACACAAGCTTGGGTATGAATTGTAAGTATCGAAAACCCGATACTGCATCCAAATAATATATAGAAAATTATTTTCGTTTTATTCTAGCAAAAAATGTAAAATTAATGACATCATCCAAATATGCAGGCCAACCGATTCAAAGAATTTCCCACTCGGGAAGAATTGAAGCTTGGCTTCAAACATGGCTTTGAAGTCATTGTTGAATGCCAAAGAAGCTTGTCTAGGCATACTGCATGATCTTCTGCTGATCCATGTGGTGAAAAAGTATATAAAAACCTTATAGTTTAATGAAAATTTATTAGTTCTCATGCAATTTATTCATTATAAAAAATTAACATAAATTATTTATTCTATTTTGAGCATGAAAGTAATGATCCCATTAATGTCGAGGATGTACACAAACCAGTCGAAGATGATGCTTCCATTCCTGGTAATGAATTTATTAATATGGTAGTGTTTTGTATAGATAATTGTAGATGATGAATATTAATTCCAATTCTCCACAATTCAACTGCAGAGCATGTAGATGCAGGTAATGTTGATCAGGTTGAGCATGTACAAGATAATGATGAACATGATGATGTGCCCACACCAGGTAAAATTACACCTTTGTAACATTTTTTTGAATGAATTACTTGTAATTATAAAAAGAAAATAAATTATTGAAACATTTTTTACATTATTGCAGCTATTACAATCCACTCGCCGCAAGTTCAACCTTGCGAGAAATCTACTAGGGAGACTGATGAGAAGATTTTGAAAGATGTGCTTCTTGCTAAATATGTAAAGAGAAGGAAAGTAAAAAGGAAGTGACTGGAGAAATTTTCAGAGTGATTCTTATTTATTACACAATGTAGTACATGGTTTTTTCCTCTATTTAATAAATGAATGGTTCAATGAATGCTTTAATGAATGGTTTACTGAATGTTTTTATAGGCTATTGACTAAATGAATGGTTTACTGAATGATTTTTTCAGCTATTGAATGATTGAATGGTTTATTGAATGATTTAATGAATGGTTTAATGAAAGCTTTTTTTTAGCTATTGAGTGAATTAATTTGCAGTAAATTGTTATTTGCAAGTAGATGCATTGGGTTTGGGGAATTGAGAGTGATGTGAGGGGGGGAGGGGCCATAAGAGCTTCCACCTTGATGTGGTTGGTCCTGTTTAGTAGAGAATATTAAATTATTCTTGAAACATAGAGGAGCTCAATGAATGGTAAGGAAGTATACATTAAAAATAGTTATTTCTATAATTGTAGTGTTTAAATTTTACTATTACTATTTGACTCATCCATTGGAACTTGTTACAGATAGCGTTGGGAAACATTTGAATAGTTTAGAGGGAAAAAATGGCATTTTGATGTGATTGATGGCCTTATATACATAGTGTTTTGGTTCTCCATGTTTCCTTAGGTGATCTGTTATTAAGAATTACTTTACTTGAATAGTTGAATAGTATTGTAATTTACATTGTAATAGTATTGTATTTATTTAGATTGGTTTTGTTATTTTCATAAATAGACAAATATTTATTTGATGGGTCCTAACATGAAATTATTGCAACAAGAAAATATTTTTAGTATGTTGAATGATGTTTTGAAAGGTAAAGAAGAATAAGAGAGTGTGAATCTCTATAAATCAAGGTAAGTTGTAACAAAAAAATTATGAATAGTATAGGCAACATATTCCTAATTCTCATACATATTTTGCTTCAGTTAATTTGATTTGTATTCCATACTTTCTCAATTTCTACCATTCTTTGTTTCGTATAATTTTAACTTTCTTGAATTGATAATAGAATATATCAGATATGCTTGGAAATTATCAAATATGCTTAGAAGTCTGAAAACATGGACAACATGTTTTGTTTCTTGAAAATTTTAGGTTCCTTGTTGTCATTTTTGAATGGTTTTCTTTGTAATATAATCGTTGTCAAAATAATAGATACGTTTCTCAAATCTTATTAGATTGCATATACAAACCTAGGATTTCCCCAGATCTCTATATATGGTCAAAAGTGATCATATCAAAGAGGAGTGAATTTTCCTTGATATATATAGCGAGAGGCTATAAAGTTACTTTATGGATTTGTTGATTATTCGTCATCCACGTAATCACCAATATGGAATCTCCATAGACCTGATGTCAATCAAGACCTTTCACAAGTGATAGAGATCTGGCGTAATTATTGGTGTTGGACACAATTATTGATAGAGAAAACGTGGATCTATTATTACGTGTGACCTATCATTTTCTAATTTAACAAGTACAAGTGATAAAGATAGATTGCATTGCTTCATTGATTGAATTGGGGTTTTATGCTACCATACACCTTTCATTCCTTTTTTGTAGTTGCATATATTTTGCATATCCCTCATAAGCTGGTATGGATATTTAGGTTGACAATTAATAGTTAAAGTTTGTAGATATAGTATTCTTGCAGAGATTTTGTCCTGTTGGATACATCAATGTTGCTGATACCAAAATCCAACTACTATTTGGAACCGTTGCTCAGGAGACATTTCAAACTACAAAGGGGACAAAAAATATTATTTAATCAATTTTATTATTCATGCTAATTTCAAGTAAGTATCTATGAGCCCTTGTTTTTCTACTATTCAATTAGGTATTTCAATTTGCAAAAATATATTGTATACTTTTTTTATAAAAGGTCTATTTCCAAAATACTCATTAAAAGAAGAAAAGAAAAAAGAAAACACACTATCCCTTAGAATGAATTCATAGAGATAGGGATGATTTCAATCAATTTGAAGAAAAATACTAGTGAGACCAACCCAAGCTCAATCCATAAGAGAGAAGACAAAGAAAACTATGAAGAGAATCATGAGATAAACTCCCCATGTTTCCAACACATGAGAATAACTTGTATATTTGGAACTACTTCAAATGAAGATTCATCGTCATTCCTCTAATAATCCAATAGCCAAGGGAGAAAACCTAATGGGAGATGAGGAACAAACAACAGTATACGACTTTACCATTAGAGTATATGACTTTAGTAGACTATGACGATTATTTTTTTATTATCAATATACAAATTCTTGTTATATTTCTGAAAAACTGTGGCTAAGCTCCGATGTGCTTGCCATGGTTCCGACAGCAAAATAGTGGTGTCGTCTATCGGATTTCCGACTACCCGTGGCGAAGCTTCGATGAGATTTCCATGGCTTTGGCAGCAAAGGAGTTCTGACTTCCATCGGAATTATGACCAATAGTGGCTATGCTTCAAGAACATGTCCGACAAAGATAAGTCAACTATTCGACAATAAATCCAATGAAGCATGGTCAAAAATTCGACATTACGCAGTCGAAAATCCGACATTGGCAAGTCATAAATTCTACATTGGCAAGTTGGAAATGTGACTATGGGAATTCGGCAATTCGACGAGTCGAAGTTGGAAACTAAAAAATTCATGGATGAAAGACTTGTCCATATAAGTTTGATACTCTACTGAATTGTCAACGAGTTTCAATCTGAAGTCGAATATCCAACGAAATGCCATCGACGACAAAAAAAAAACATGATTGTTGAATAACAGACACGTGTCTATTGAAGTTCAGACAATGCATCCGTCATATTTTGGGATCAAAGTCTGTTCTGACTTCATGCCCTCCACATTATCCCCCTTTGTGACTTAAGTCTCACATACTACTTTTGACCCTATACGACTTCAACACTTCTTATCCTTCTAGTAGTACTCTCAATCCCCACTCCCCTTCACCCCTGTAACCCATCATGTTCCCATTCCCTTCATCTCTCCCCACTTGAAATTAAAACATCTTCCTACCATGTTGACCCTTCCCCACTCCCTCTCCGCTATTAACCATCCACACTTGAAATTACAACATCCTCATGGTCCCTTGACCCTTTCCCACTCCCTCTCAACTATTATCCATCCCCAATTGAACTTCCATCATCCTCCTAGGCCGTTGAAACATACCCACCCCCTCTCAACTAATAAGCATCCTCACTTGAATTTCCAACACCCACTAGGCCCTTGACCCTTCCGTACCCCCTCTCAATTATTAACCATGCATTTGGTGTCTTGATTAATGCACAAGAATTATAGAACTACATAATGTGCACACGTTTTGTTGTTCCATAGTGCGTACTCGTTTGTGAGTTCTATAATGCACACACGTTTTTCAATTCTACAAGAGCGGGAAATGTAATTTGAATTTAAACATAATGCGCTCCTATTTTGTAGTGCCTAAACAATGTCAATTCACTTGATTACATGTCACCAATAGTCCTCTGTGTATTTTTTGGACTTTTCTACAGTAATACCAAACTTGTGATATGGTAAATGATAAACCATAGCTAATTGGGCATTTCTTCTAGTTTCTAAAGAAGCCTGTGTTAAGCCACTCATTATAGTATGCCACTCGTTAAGTCTCTGTTAAGCCTTTGTTAATCCACTCATTACAGTATGCCATACACAATTATTTTTTATGAAATATTAAAAATATATGGAATTTTTTTTAAGATACTCAATATGTGATTTTTATTTAAAAATATTATATTTTTTTTTTCAATTTCTATTATGTCCAAACTCCTTGACTCAAAAAACGCAAAATTAGTGTTTTTTTCATAATGTTTTCGATTCTTCAACACTTAAAAAAAATTGTATGGTGCACTAGAAAACACAAACCTCTACATTCTATAAAAAAACAATTTCATGATTATTGCATTAAGACCTTCAAAGGATGCACCCACAAAAGACCTACCATTTTTTTAGGAATGATCACTTAGATAATTATAAATAAAAAAATTAATTACTAATTTTAATTTTGAAAAATAACACTACACTAGTGCTGTATGTTCTCTACACGGGTGCCAATTTCTGTAGCTCGAAACCATCATTTAGGCCCTCAAAGGTTGCACCCACAAAAAAATATACCTTATCATTTTCCTGAAAAATAAAAATTGTCTATAAGAAAAAATGATAGTTGACATAGTTATGAAAATTTTCAATACAAAAAACTTATATATTAGGAAACATGATTAAATTTCCTACATTTCATATTTTTCACTCAAAGCAAGATATTTTGTGTAAGTAATAAGAAAATCCAAGTAAGTTGAGGGATTCCTGATTTTTCATTTTCTATTGCATCTAACACACCAAAAGTGGACATCATTAGCTTGCACTCACCCCTTAGTGTCTTACATATGCTTGAAATGAGAGCGGTTATAATTTTAGACGATGATCACATAAATGAAGAACTAAGATATGTGGCAAAATCTCTCCAAAATAATGGTTATAAAAAGAGTGATATTATGAGAGCTATTAATAAAGCCAAAATGTCACCTAATGGTCGTAAACACCCTAAGCAAGATGACACAATAATATCTTTTTTCCCATACATTCAAGGGACCAATGATAGGATTGCTAATGTTTTAAAAAGAAAACAACTAAAAGCATCGTTTCGCCCACTTAGCTCCCTCAGAAATATTTTGGACAAAGCAAAATACCCTGTTGATCCCAAGCTTAAAAAATGGGTTTATTCAATCCCTTCCTCATGTGGTGATGTATACATCTGGGAAACCTGCATTCAATAAAAACAAGATTAAAATAATACTGTGTTGATACCATTCATGGTACCTAGGTTAAGAAGTCAGTTGTTGTTGAGCAGTCATCAAAGACTAACCATCATGTTTGCATTGAGGAATCTAGTGTTATAGCCCTTTGAGGATCACTACTATAGAAGACACATAAGTGAAGCGTTTTAGATTGAAAAACACCAAGAGAAATTTAATAGGGATGATGGCCTAACTCTCATGGACGGGGGCTTCACTTGTTGGCCAATATCCTATCATGTTAGTTCATATTGTGGGTTTTAAAATTATCAAAAATTGAACCAATATATTGCAGGTATTGGGGGGATGAGGGGCTTAAGGTGGGGGTGGGTAGGGTGGTTTATAAGGATTGAGGTATAAAAAGGGGTGGGGAGGAGGTTTTAAGTATTAGAAGGAGATTTCAACAAAAAGAGTTTGGGTCAATATCTCTCGAAATTAAGGGTATTCTTTAATATCCCACGATCACACGTGCTATGTGAGAGGTTCACTAACTGAAGTCCCTCTGCTCTCATGAGCACGCGGAAACCTATCATCCACTCCCTGAACATTAAGTTAAACATTCCCCTGAAAGCTTTAAATAAACATTAACCTTAAATAATTGAGTATGTTAACATCACCTTTAATTAAAAAAACATTAATACACACTTATTAATTGTAATAATCTAACATTAATTATTATTTAAATTAACATTATAGTAAATCATTAGTCGTTAATAAGATAATAAACATTTAACATCATCACTAATAAATAGATTAATAATTAACAATTAATAAATATACAATTAATAATCTTAATTAAACAATTTTAATTATTAAATATAATAAATTAACATGAATTAAATAATTAATATTAAATAAATTGATGATTACCCTACCACATTAAATCAACATTTATTTAAATAAATAACTATATATTCACATTAACATTTATAATAAATAATGAAAATTGAAAAATCATTCGCTAAAGAGTTATTAATTACAATAATAATAATAATAAAAGATAATTTCTAATTTATATAATTAATAACTATTTAATTATTAAGCATTATTAAAACAATTAAAAAATTATTAATTACCAAAATAACGGTAGCTAAAATATTAATTACAATAAGAATAGTTACCTATTTATTGAAATGCGGCCCCTTAAATTCCATTGAGGGATTCATTCTTTGATGACGGACTCCACTCCTCATGACACCGGTTTCCAATTCGCCTTCAAAGTTTTAAATTAATTGTATTTTTTTTTAATTTAGAGCTTTATTCTTTCAAAACTCATGGGAAAGATTGAACTAATAGAGGCCGTGATCCCACTAGAGAGGAAGTCCAACTTAGGAAGGATTAATGACTTAAATTAAATCAATCAATTAAATCTAATAATTAAAGGCTAAAACATGACATATCTTTATAATTTTGAAATTTAGGGTTGGGTATACTCCCACGTCCAAGGGAGCGAGTGTCACATCCCTAAATAAAAAATATATTATCTAGGTGTTTAAAATAGTAATTTGTTTGATTTGTGAACGATAAGTTTATATAAATTACTACAACAATGTATATGTAATGCTTGTAATGTAACAAATCAAGGACTTGTGAGTTACTACCATTGCATACCTCCTTTAATTGTATAAATTTATGTCTTATAGTAGAACTTATGAGCATGATCAATCTATTTGGAACTCATAATTCTATACTTTGTTGTATTTGTCTTTTTCATATAAAGAAAATGATCATATAACCTCTAACACTTTACTAAAGATGCTTATATTTTAACTAGAGTCTTATGTTTATGGATTGAGTCCTCTATAGTTAACTATTTTTTTGGTTCTATATGCGAATCATTATCTAGTGTCTAACACCTTTTATTATCACGTGCAACCTTGAAGTTGAATCACACAACTTATATTAGTTCTTAGGATTTAAACAAGCATTAATAATAGTAATATGCAAGAAATAAACATTACAAGCAACATTCTCATAGACACAACAATTTATCGTGGAAAATGCCATGCAAGGAAAACCAACCAATGAAGATCTTCATTAATGGTCAAAAATGGTCATCCAAGCCAAGTGAGTTAGCTAAGCTTACCTTCCAAGTCACTTTATAATGAAGCCTCCTCAAGACTTATAAAGAATTCCTTACATGCAATACCATGGAACAACAAACCATGTGCTAGACCTAAACTACCTTTGACTCATTCTCGAGTCAAGGTTAACCCTTGTTGATGTATTTGTAACTTCAAAAGATATTATGATGTATATTATCATTATATGTTATTGTACCCCCATTGGATATGTGTTTGCCTCCTTGCGGGATGTCTTTATTATGTCTAGGCCTTGAGGTAGAACCTTCGCTGTAAGTCGAGGAAATAGTCCCCAGTGTAACATCATGTAATGTGTGTTTGGAGTCTCTCTAGGAGAAGTCGGCCCTGTTAGGGTAACAAGTTGACCCATTCATGTACAAGGTCAGTAGGCTTGAAGGGTATAAATATGGAGGCACTCTCCCTCATTTACACACACCTCACACTCACTCAAGTTCGCATGAGAGAGAGAGAGATAAGGGAGGAGAGATAGATAGCTTCCGAATACTTCTTATTATTGGGTTTGATCATGTTATGACACAGTCTATATGACTTTACCATTCCGAGGAACTTTGCAGGGTTTTCTCCTTTATGGTTTCCTTGGTGAAAATATTTGCGTTCTGTGTATCTGTTATATCGTATACATCTTGCTATACTTTTTACTTTTTCAAACAAAGATCCCAGTTAAGCTAATAAGATCTAGAAAAACTAACATGGTATCAAAGCCTCTCTGAATGAAGGAACCGTGCAACATCAGAAACTAGGGCTTCCTAGTTCAAGGTGTTCTCTCCACAGATCATCAAGAAAAGATGGTTAGGATAACTCACCTCAGTAGGGCACATATTTTGGTGGAAGCAGTTTCAGATTTGAATAAGTTTTCAATTTTTACCTTGTCACTAGTGCTGACAGAAACTAGGGCATCAAGTTTCATAGGATTCCCACCGCAGTCTTTAGAAAGTGACCTTGCTGAGTAAATCGCTTCGAGGAAGCGCATATTTCTGTCTGAACAGAATCCCCAAACTTGAATTTTGGAAAATTAGGGTTTCTCTAACAAACCCTACGTTAGCCAGCTCCAGAACCAGGTTGGACACCTCAAATGTCATGTCCCCACCCCTCATACCGATGATGGAGAGGATGCAACTAGGTTGCTACTACTATCAAATGGGAAATCTAGCCCCATGAACATAAACATAAAAATGCATTGGAATAGAAACATATACAGATGCATAAGACCTGTAAATACAACATAAGAAAATACATTTCATTCAACACATTCAAGCATTCATCATGTTCATATTAATTCATAAACAAATTCATTGCAGATATTAAATACATAGGAATACTTATGTTGAGAAGAAGCTTTCCCCGCAACTAGCTATGTCACTGCAACGTTCCACCCAACCATAGGCGAGTGTGCTCATCAATATCTCAGCAGCACTGCCACCCTCGAGATGGGCATGACTCCATAAGGAACTAGGGAAGAACAACAGGCCCACACATAGCCAAAACCGTACATCCGCAGTCAAGACAACACACCATTGGGTTTCACAAACTATCTAGCCAAATCAATAAGGAATTGGGTTTCACAGACTGCTAAGGAAACAACCAAGAACATGGGGTCCTTGGAATTTCTCAGCCAAGCCAACAATCACATCCAACAAAACCATCCATCTAATGGATGGGTTCCTCAGACTTACTCTACCAATCCATCACAAATATGCACACAACAACAAAATACATGGGATGGGTATGAAGGAAAATGTTTTTCAACCAAAACAAATTTGGTGAATGGGGAAATCATCCCCTGGGTGAGCAACCCAAATTGAACAACGATTCAACGGATTCACACAGGAAAAAACAACCCTTACAGATCCCCATCTCATGGTTGTGAATTCATAAACATTTATGGGCTTCACGTGGCCAAAACGACCTCAACAAACACCCAAAAATCGTGGGTCTCTTCTTCCATTTGCTATGCATCCAAAAAAATGGTTTTTCCCAGCTGGGTAATGAGGAACACACAACAAAAGCGTCCAGGAGAGAGAGCTCATCCCCTGAGCATTACCAAAATAACTTCCCAGCCATGGGGACAATGAAGAAGGATACCCCCAAACGTGAAAGAAAACACACAACAGGAAAAAACATGAAGGTAAAAGAGCTCTGCAAGATTTCCCCTTGCATGAGGAATGGAGGACGTGAATACAGAATGGGTGAGTGAGAAATTTGTGGGTTCTTACTTACCCATTAAGTCAAAACATATTTTTCTAAAATGGGTGCTCTACCCAATTCCAAATTGACCCCCATGCCTTGCCCATTCCCATGCAATAACTTCCTCAACCAACTTCTAGATGACTGTGCACAAAAGGACAAAATGGGTAGTTGACCACTTTATGAGTTTTACCTAGACATTTGGGTTTTCCCCATACGCTCCAAGGTTTGAGTATTCTCCCCCCCCTATTCCTTGTGAAATCATGCAACCATCTCTGTAACATTGCAATGCATAGCTAGTTGTGGTATTTTTATTAATTTGCATTTTATATGATGTCTCATACATATTGTGCTTAGCTAGCACATAAACCATCAGCATCAATTTTTAATCGCCGATACATAAAATACTAAAATCATGGTGGGGCCTTTTCCTTGAGCTCCACACCATGATCAAATAAAATATTTACATCATGTGCAATTCAATACCATGGGGTCAAAACTGGGGTGTTACATTCCCCTCCCCCTTCAACAGCACTGACCTTAGAGCTTTACAAAAATTTAACAATTGCTACACTGACACCTCCCTTAGTGCTCTGCAGAATTGACCAAAACTGGGTATTCCAATCATATGGCATCCTCTAGCTCCCATGTAGCCGTATCAGGACCCTGGTGCTTCCTCTGCATCTTTCCCTATCCAATGGTATGATCTGGAACTCCTCCTTGCTTCCACTTCGTGTTTGTCTTGCATACGAACTCCTCCAAGTCCTTGATTGAATGCATTAGTACACACCACAATATCTTTTTCTGGGTCTTGGAGAATCCTTATCCTCAGCTTGGAACATTTCCAATGTATTTGGCAACCAACAATACCTATGCTCAAGCCCCAAGCAATGAGTCAATTCCCATGTTAGTATTCACAAGATTTTCCAAAAAGCATAGATGAATCACATGCACATGTATATTGACATAAAATCAACAAGAAGTTTCCTAGTGAACCAGATACTTATCTGCATAAGTAGCTTATTTTGGTTCCACAGGTATATGACTTGGCTTTATACAACCATGGAACTCACAATCCTGCCCCACCCCACACCTGGGTATGCATAAAAGGGTAGCCAAATTTTTGGATGCCTCAGATCATCTGAAAATACCTCGCAACCGAGGTCTGACAGCTTTGTTCTTGAGCCCAACACCTATTCGAGTGCTTCAATGGCAGTTATGTTCAAGATCCTGCACCTCCTTTAGGTGCTTACCAAGCTCAGGTACTTCCTTTCCGAACAACACAATTATTTTAATTCATATGTCAGATTCATTCCTATCGGATGCAATCTATAACAAGATTTTCAAAATCATGGCGTCACCATAAGCTCATGTATATTTACAGAAAATCAACAACAACAAAAGTTTGATAAGTAAACCAAATACTTATTTGTATAGCATCTCTCAACCAAGATCTGGTCATCCCCAATTTAGAGCCTAAAACCTCCTTGGGTGCTCAATGGCAGCTCTAGCTTACGGGCCTAGCACCTCTTCTAGTGCTCACCACTGCTCAGGTGCTTCCTTTCCAGGAACCATAACAGATTAATTCACATGTCAGATTCATTTTCATAGGATTTATTTCTTAACAAGATTTTCAAAATCTTAGCTAAATCATTATGTACATGTGTAATTAGAGAAAATTAACCAAGGTTTTCCAAGTAACCCAATACTTATCTGTATAACATCTCTCAACAGAGATTTGGTCAGCCCCACTTCAGAGCCTAACACCTCCTTAGGTGCTTAATGACAGCTCTAGCTGAAGGGCCCATCACCTCCTCCAAGTCTTTACCAATGCTCAGGCGCTTCCTTTCTAGACATCATAATATCTAGGGTTTATTCTCTTCACAAATCCCCCACTCTCGTGATAATCCCGTTATGACGTTAATGTGTGTGGAAAGAAGTCTAACCGAATGTCTTACACCCTAGACATCCTTAGTGATGCATACCGGTGCCTAGCTGGCAGGGGGGGAGAAGCTATGTACCCATGTACATCCTTTTATAGGAGCCATGTACTCCTTGTATATGTTTTCATCGTCTCATGTGCGTTACATATAGACATGTAGTTTACATCATATATCATTATAAAATTTCAATCATATCTTTTCAAACCTATTCCAAGGACATCCCTTCGAGAATCTATGTACACCCCATACATCCTTCTGAGGATCCATGTACACCCAGTACATATTTTCATCATCTCACCTACATTACATACAAGCATGCAATTCATATGAGATGTCATCATAAAAAAAATTGCAATAATAGGTTTTCAAACCTATTCCATACACAGATTCCCTCCGAGAAGCTACATATCCAAGTACATCCTTCTGAGGAGCCATGTACGTCTAGTACATATTTTCATCATCTCACTTGCGTTACATACAAGCATGCAGTTCATATGAGATGTCATCATAAAAAAATTGAATCATAGGTTTTCAAACCTATTCCAAACACATCTCTCTGAGAAGTTATGTATCCTAGTAAATCCTTCTAGAGAAGCCATGCACACCCAGTACATCCTTCCGAAGAGTTATGTATCCCAAAACATCCTTCCGAGAAGCTATGTAATCCAAGGGCGTACTTCCATCATCTCGCCTGTGTTACATACAAGTATGTTGTTTACATGAGATGTCATCATAAAATTTTAATCGTAGATTTTCAAATATATTTCATGCATACATGATTTCCCAAATATCAAACAATTAATAACATTGATAGTCAAATAAAAATATGATTTCATAATTCTTCTTCTTGCAGAAAATCAGTTTTTTGCAACCATGAGGCCATCCTCATGTTGTTTGGATTTTGCAAGTGGGAAGCACTCATCCCTAACTTACACATGCTTCCCAAAACCTGGACATCCACATACAACCACCATACAACATGCCATATTGACACCATATTAAATCATCCAAATAGTCACAGTTAGCAACAGGAAACTTCATACATAAAGCAATGCAGGACAAGCATATCCATTGTTAGCATGATTCAAAACCATCATAGGAGATCACAGTCTCCCATAATCAACAGAAAAACTTGCAATCTGAAGTTTCAAAATATGTCATCAGTCATGAGATCCTTCTCATGGCACATGGAAGCTTCTTGCCATGGGTTTCATTGAGAACAATCATACTGCTCTACTAAGGTCATTCTACCTGAGTCTTCAGGAAGTCCTCATATGTATGCCCATACAAACAATGGGCCATTTCCCCACGGAACTGTAAGTTCACATGCAAGCCTCCTCAACCTCTACATAGGCTCCACTTTACCTGCAGAATCTTCTATAGTGAACTTCCTACAATAACATGCAAGTCCCACGAAAGATCTTACATATGTTAACTTCTTGGAGAAGGCCAACTCTTCATGGCCTCAATCTTTACAAGGTCCTTTATCTGAGATAATTTGACCCAAATAATGGCTTCTATCTTCATAGAAGTTGATAGAAGTCGCATTTTCTCAACCTGCAGACAATTTATGCTTTGTGAGCAATTTCAAAGTCATCCTCAAATGTTCCACATGTTATTCCTCATTCTTAGAATAAATAAGAACGCCATCAAGGAGAACAAGAATTAACATGTCCAGAAACTTATTGAAAACATTATTCACAAGGCACATAGATGTAGCTAGTGCATTTGTGAAACCAAATGACACCACTACAACATCATAAGATTCATACCTTGCTATGAAGGTTATCTTATGAAAATATTCATCCTTGATCCTTACCTACTGGTAACCAGACCTTAAGTCAATCTTGGAAAACACATTTGATCTTCTCATTTGATCAAAGAGGTCATCAATCCTAGGCAAATGATACTTGTTCTTCACAGTGACTTTGTTCAATGGCCTACAACCAATACACATCTTGCATGTATCATATTTCTCTTTCTCAACCAAACTAATTCTCCCCACGGGGACACACTTGTCATGATATACTTATTTTCCCACAAATCTTGGAGCTGCATCCTTAGCTATAGAAAGTATGGTGTACTCACCTTGTAGGGTATCTTGGACACTAGTGCTTTACCTGGCACAAGTTCAATTGTAAAATCAATGTCCCTCTTTGGAGGAAGCTCTAGAACTTCATCAGGAAAACATCCATGAATTCCTGCAACACATGAAATCCCTCCAGCCTAGGACTATCATTCTCTATTTCCTCCAACACATGAGCTACATACACTCTACAATTTTTCCCATAGAACTTCTTCAGCGGTTTTGCTGGAATCTTCCTACTGGAGATCACTGTTTGGAATGTCTTTCACAACCTTTATGTTGCTTTCTTCATCTAAGCACTTAAAAAGTCTTATTGTAACAATCAAGCCTTTTTCTATGTGCTTCCAACCAATCCATTCCAATGAGGACATCATAGGATCTAGGTGGCACCATATTCATATATGCACAAGTGATTAACCCATCCATGACCAATGGACAGTCCCTCACCACCTCACTGACCTTGTTCTTAGTTCTAGTAGCTAGTTGGAATAACCATGATCCTCTATACTTTGAATTCTTCAAAGTGCACATATCAACAAGTCTAGGGGTGATATAGCGGGTTAATCCAAAACATAAACAATATTCTCAGCAATCTCACCCTCAATTTCCACCATAGTTGAATGATGATCTTCCTTTGCTGATTTAGGAGGTGAGAAGGTTTGAAACCTTTCTTCCTTGGGTCAAGATTCACATTTCTTCTTTTGAGAATTTCTCATACTCCCTTCCATCATAGTATGATCACCTTCTTGAAACAATATATCCCCTTCCTATCTCATGACATATTTCTTCCCCTGCTTCTTCATTTACCTATGGGGAAACCTTACAAGGTTCAACACATGTTATTCCTGAAGATATACACAATTCATTAATGTCAAAATCATTGAATTTATTATCTTCCATTGACTTTCTTAACATCACATTCTTCTGTTGGTTTGACCTCTCCCAACATTTCAAGAGGCGTTCAGCTAGTCCTTCTTTTGTACCATCTTTTCTAAGATTATGTTATGTTCTGCTTCACAACAGTGAACATATTCCCACGTCAATGGTCCAATTCAACTGTTCCTCAAAGTATCCAACCTATGCTTCACAAACTTCATAGATACACCATCTAAATGTGCATCAATACCATCTTCATTTGGTGTCCCTTCATTTATAACAGAATGATGTTCTTCTTTCATAATTTTCTTCTTCCAAGGTGACTCCCTCTCCATCAGAATACAATATTGATTCTTCTGTAGAGAAATGTCCTTGTACATTTCTTATGCCCCCTTTATCTTCTTATCATCTTTAATCGACTGTCTCAGGGGGATGATCGATGAACTCACCAAAAGTTTTTCGACATGTTGGCTCAATTATCCTTTTCCTTCCAACGTGTTGGAAAACTTTGTCATTTCCTTTTGATCTGTAAAATTTGTTCATCCTTTTGTCGTTTCAGAAAAAAGTTTTCTTTTCTTTCGATCAGCAAAAACTTGCCGATATCGAAAAAATTCTCTGAGTTCACCTGACACATCGGTAAAATTCCAAGTTTTCTTCCGACACATCGACAAAATTCATGTTTTCTTACCGATGTGGAAATTTCAACACTTAGAAAAATTTGAAAAATTTTCCTTGTTTCTTTCCTTCATCGACGAGAAATCGACTTTTTGCCCGACACGCATTGACGAAATTCCTCCATTTCACCTGACATGCATCGACGAAATTCCTCCATTTCGCCTGACATGTCGTTACTTCAAATGTTTTTCAAAACATTTTGTGTCCTTCCTTTATTGTTGGTGAAAATCCCCAATCTTGACCGACATGTGTCGGTGAAATTCATCCCAACCCAGTGAACGTATTGACAAACTCACCGATATTTTTTCGATTTTTCAACACTTAAGAAAAATTTTCAGATAATTTTTCCTTTCCTTCCTCTTCCTGTCGGCTTGAATCAGTTCTTTCACGTCGACATGCATTGGCTCAAATCTTCATTTCACGTCGACATCCATTGACCCAAATTCGGCAACTCAACCGATATGTGTTAGATCTACTTTGTCTAACTCAATCAACATTTGTCGTCTTAAATTTGGCTAACTCAGCCGACATGTGTCGACTCAACTTTGTCTAACTGAGCAGACATAACCAACATTCAACACCTAGAAAATTTTGGATTCCTCGTTGGTGCAAGTTAGAATTTCATGTCGACACAGTCCCTGTGATCCTCATCGGCTCAACTCAGATAACTCAACCAACATGTGTCGGCTCAACTCGGATAACTGAGCCGAGAAGAAAATTTCCAAAACTTACAGAATTTTTGAAAATTCCTCATGCCTGCTTCTTTTCCTCTGCTCACCAGGGTGTACTCCAACCCTTGTCAACTGCTCTCCATGGCCCATTGAGGTCCAATACTGCAACATGAGCTCTGATACCAAACTGTCATGTCCCCACCCCTCATACCGATGATGGAGAGGATGCGACTAGGCTGTTGCTGCTATCAAATTGGAAATCTATCCCCATGAACATAAACATAAAAATGCATTGGAATAAAAACACTTAGATATGAATAAAACATGTAAATACGGCGTGTAACGTCCCCGACCCTCTGACCAGCGAAGAGAACGCTACGAAACAAACAAAAACCTCTGGGAAAATAGCCCCATGAAGATGAACATACATATAATGTTGATATAAAATGCTTAGAACATAAAACATGCTAAGATGCGTAAAACATACAAGGATGCATAGTTACTCAACATATAGTGGAAGAAAACATATACATTTCAGCATCAACATGTTCATCATTATGATTCATTATACATTAGACAGTAAATGTAAATGTAGCAGCGAAATGGACAAGAATGCTTATCTTATAAATATCTCGTCCCGCAACCAGCTACGTTGCTGCAACGTTCCACCCAACCTTAGGTTAGTGTCCTCATCAATCTCTCACCGATACTGCCACCCCCGAGCTGGGCATGATTCCTCAAGGAATAAGGGTCAAAGCAGGCTTACACATAGCCTAGGTACACAAATCATCCAAGCCCACACAGTAGGGTTTATCAGGCCGTCAAGGAGCTAGGAAAGGCTAAATGCTAAGCTAGTGGTCTCAATGGAGAGCTAAGGATTCCTACACTAGAGCTAACCTAACTTCTAATACATCCACACACCCAACACCAGAGATCAGTCCTTCCACTATTTCTGAGTCCCTCATGCCCTGACTTCCCTTTCCAATACTCTTCAAGGGTTTTGGAGAAGAAAGCTAGCCTTCTAACTCTGTCTGAGTGGCTCCAAACACCATTTTTCTCAAGCATACCCATCCTCTAATCCTACTCTAAATATTCCAAAGACCCACCATTGCATACCCACAGTAAAACAAGTAGCTCACAGCTCTGTGATGAAAACAAAGATAGCATGGTGACAATCCCAAACGAAAAGGTGAACACATATCAAGTCAACAAGATGAATCGGAGTTGTTCTTAGCCCTAGTGTGGCCAAAACAACTCAATGGCACCCAAAATATCTTTGCACATGCATCAACAAAGACCATGGAAGATCAAAAACCCAATCCCATAATGAAACAATGGGAACCTTACATAGTCAACAGATGGGGAAGAGGACGGATTCCCAGCATTGGCAGGGGAAACACAAACATAGACCACAATCGGCAACATACACGGCCACAATCGACAAGGAGACATACACCTACCATAGAAACCGGTATTGAACACATAGGCACACATCCTTGAGTGTGAATGGCCCCTACACCCAAAAATACTAAGTGATAGCCACGATTTCTCCCGCTGTCTGCGTGAGGAAAACCAACGCAGAATTCCTGTGCATGAGAAGGTGAGAGAGAATGACTCTCTGCATGAGGGTGAACAAATGATGGAAAAATTCCCCAAAAGGTGCTCATGTGAGGAATCAAAACCTCCCTACGTGTCCAAGAGCAAGACCAAAACTGTGAGTGGAAGAGTGGGAGAATGGTGATCGTCCCTCTTCCCTCCACGTGAGGAAGAGCGAGATTTCTGGTGGAGTATACGTGGGGAAAAGACTTGCAGTCCTGCCACCCACCACTCCCCAGCCATAACTGCTCCCAACTAATCAAACAACAGAAGTTTAGTGGGTGGTCAAAACATGGAAAACTCCCAATGGCTCCCATGATTTAGACAACCCCCCCCTTAACCTTAGGAATCATGCCCTTTTCATTTAACGTTGCACCGTCGTAGCTGGCTGTACGTTTATTTTAATTGATGTGCATATTTGCATGATTCCAAAGCTATAATGTGTTGGATAGCACGATATCTATCCCTATTTCCAAAACATAACACAACCTCCCCACATGGTTTGTCTCGGCTGCTAGGACCTTCACAATCTCACTAGCACCTTTTTCATTACTACTCATACTGATCTATTCAGGACAGTCACATGTCCACATGCACCCCTAGGATGCTTTCATAGTCCTCGCTTCCAATGATACCTATATTCAAACATTGAATAGATTCACATGTTTAGTTTATTCCCATTGGTTTTTACCTCTTAAACAAGAGCTTAAAACATCATAACCAAATCATATACACATGTATATTCATAACCAAGAATTGCAAAATAATCCAATACTTATCTGTATTGTGCGTTTCCTCGCTGGTCCACAGGATCCTGCAAGCCTTGGGATCGCCTATGGACTTGGATTTTAGGTTAGCACGCATGTTGCTTCACAACATCCTTTTATATATATATCCAGCACAGTCATCCAACCTACAGTTGGGTTTATCAGACCGTCCAACCAATCCAATATACAATTGAGTTTATCAGGCTGCAGCCAATACACTGCTGGGTTTATCAGGATACTCGGCCAAGCTAGCTAAGTGTTGGGTTTATCAGACTATAGGTAGTCAAGAAAACACTGTAACATTTCCACAATTCCACAACATCAAATAATTACACAGTCAAGCCAACCTTTAGTTGGGTTTATCAGACCGTCAACAAATCCCATGCACTTATATCAACAATACACTTATCTCAACAATGCACTTATATCAACAACCAATCATCAGCCAAGGCAACACCATTGGGTTTATCAGGCCATCAACAATAACACATGCACTTATATCAACAATAAACGACCGTTTCTAGGTTTCATTTCCAGCAGTGAGCTCTAATTACAATACCCCATATCACACAAGAAACCACTCCCTTCTCTGTGCTCTTTAGTAGAAGGTAGGATGATCCCAAGCCATTATCCATTTAGTGTACAACACCAGACTACATCTGTTTATCCTGACAACACAAGTGATATAAGCAACTCATTAGCGTTATTTCTCTAAAACTGAAATCATGTTTCACATCATTCACTATCAAGTATTGAGACACCAAGAGTGCGTCCACTCCCTAGGGTGTAATCAATATTGAAAAACCCTTCCATGATCCGACATTGAAAAAGTGTGCACCCTTTTCCGGTGTGTACCATGTAGGCCCTATTCATACTCAATCAATCGGTCATAATGGAAATAAAATCAAAACAAGTTCTGCATATTGAATTTAACAATTTGACATGCATATTCTTAGCTAGGGTTACAGAACACTTATCCATTTGCCGACGCAGTATTCCTTCGTTAAGGAGGAATGGGGCTCCCTTCTCTGAGTTGATAGTCCCTTGGTTTACCATCCCAACTTCTCTTTTCATTTCGTAATCACACATGTCTTACCGACATAATCTATACCATCTCACTCATGTTGCTTACAAAACATGTAGTGCAGATGAGACATTTCCAAAATGTCCAATGGAGTTTCACCTGAAACCCATTTCCAAGATAAGGGAACCCCCCCCCCCCCCCCCATGAAGTTTGGGTTCTGCAGGCCATCACACATGATCTTCTTGCAATGTGTACCCCTAGCACATTCATCAAGTAGCCAAACAGTCAATCATTATCTCATAATACAATCCAATTTTGATTGTTCCATAACCAACAATGACATTAGTAATTCAGTTCAATAGGAATTTGCAACTCTGTTTACTATAGAAATTGATTTGATTGGAAATGAGGTGATCCTCATTTGTGGGTCTCTTGTAAGCAGCACTACTATGCCCATTATAAGTTTATTCTTACTAGCATAACATGAACACCCACTTACAGTGTGTCCTCCTGACATAATCTTATGCAAGCCAATAGTGAGTAGTAGTTCTCATCAATTTCTTAAATCTGAAATTGACAAATTCAAATTTAACAACCCATTATGCATACAAACTATTTTCACAGCCATGAGACTCTTCTGATAAGGTTTGTCTCTTTCACATGGTAGATTCTGGCATTTGTCATGGTCTTACTCTCATTACCATGCTCCAAACAATATACCTGAAACCTAAACTTCAATTAGCCGAACACTTGGTAAGTCTTGATGCATATAACCTTTTCATTGCTGCAACCATCACTGAAGCATTTTCAGAATTTATAAAATTCGAATACTTCCGGCTATTAACCACATGAATAATACCAAAACTTCTTTACTTCACGCCATCATTATCACACTTTAAATTACAGGGTACAATCCCCTCATTTATGTAATTTAAAAGAAAGGTTTAGATACTTCTTACTTCACAAGCGTATCATTTGTACCACCTTGCCCTTCCATAGAGCATTTTCGGCAGCCAATTGATCATGACTACCCTCTTCATGCACATACTATCCTGCATTCATGACAACTCTTGAAATGGTTCTAGGATTGTCATCAATTCATCATTTTAGCCATTATTTATTCACAATATCACATGCACTACCTCAATGCATTCATGCAATGCATCATAACATTTGCACCCATACTTATGTATACATATCTACAACATTTACTCATACTTTTCATATGCATCCATTCAATGCGTAACTACAAGATTTATAAAATATTTTAATGCACATCCACTCAATGCTACCTTGCTTTGATTCAGGAATACTATGCATTCAAACATACCATGCATGGACTAACCATGTCTACTTCATATAGAATTCCCTACTGTAATCAGGACCATCAGTACTCACTTTCCTTAGGCTACTAAGATCATAACAACATAATACAGGCATGACACATTTCCATATGAATGCAGTATAAAATTCAAATACCCACATGGTATGAGACCTCTTACCTTTACCACTCCATACAATTTGTCATAGTCAAACCCTTACCTTCATGGGTCCTACTTACACCCTTGACATTACCATTTTGGTTGGTTCTTTGCAAAAGATTGTAGAATTTTCTCACCAACTTTTGATTCTAGACTTCTTTCCTTATCCCTTTCTCCATACGGTTGCTAGTCACATTTGTCAGCATTAGCAACATATTGAGCCATGTCCATGGTGTCGTTGATTTTTCCACTAATGCAATATAAATCATTAGTGGCTCATTATAAATGTATAATTCTCACTATTCTTACCAACATGTAATATCCTATGCATGCAAGGCATATCCTCATACATTTCATGTATAAAACTTGTAATTAGCAAGATAGGGTTTAAGGAAATTTTCCTTTTCAAGTCCCTCATCTTTGCATGGAACTCCTCTTCCACACAACAGCTAGTTTGACTTCATGGTCTTGCTTCCTCTAGGCATGCAATTCCTAGATAATCGTCCATATTGATAGCAACACATTTCCTTTTCAAGCAATCACTAGCACTTTGCTGCTCCGCATTAAAATTTTGGTGACTCTCCCTTGTTCCCTACTGGATAAGCTTCTGAACGCCTATCCACATCCTTCATTCTGAACTCAAGTGTGAAAACCACACCACTTCAAAAATGATACTTTTTACCAAATGTATTTTGGTCTGAAATGTCAACTTCAACAGCCTGGGATTTTCTTCCTTTCAGCCCTGAAACTACTGAAAAATCCACTGAGAATTTCACAGAAAACTGCTGAAATCTCTGAAAAACCCCACTTGAAAACACCAAAAATTCCTTTTTCTCAATCAGACCTCTTTCCAACTCACTTTCCAGCGTTTCAGTGGCCAAAACGTCTAAGCTTCGGATTTGCATCGGCGATGCCATGGACTATTCATTGGGTCCTTTTCTCACTAACCTTCCAGTGTTTCGGCAGCTAAAATGTCTAATTTTTCTCCTCTTCTCATTTGCAAGTTGTTTTCCTATTTCCTTCCATTGTATCGAGCCTGTAGTGGTCTAATACTTCAGGTTTTACTGGCGATCTGCTTGTCTATTTTCCTCCACCGTATCGGGTCCGTAGTGATCTATCACTCCGAAATTCATCAGTGATTGGGACCATTCAGTCTTATCGCATCGACGAGAAAATCGACTAACCGTTGCATTGGTGGTTGGGTGCTCTGTGCATCGGGTGGCTGGTTGTCTATTCTTCTGTAACGATGGCCAACAATCCTTCTAAGGTTTTCGCGGGTCACAATCCTATCGGTGGTCAGAACGACTAGTCTCTATGGCATCGACGCTCGGATGCACTTCTCATCAGATGAATAGTTAACTAGGTAGCCACAACTACTGGTGGTACTCCCACTGCGGTCTCCGCAGACCTTATACCCCATCGAAAACTTCATCTTCTATCCCTCGAAAGATTAGTGGTTTAGACTTTCGCAATGGCGGGCGCACAAATCACTAAATCCTTTCGATGTTCATCGACGACTAATACCACTAACATTTTTCGATGGCCTACAAACACTTATAAATTTTTTGAAATTTTCTTCCTTGCATCGGCTCTTCCTTCAACTAATGTTTGTCGATCCACTTCACTAGCCTCGGCAGCTTCATTCAGCGATCCCAACAACTATTCATTGACGATCCCAACATCTATTCATCAGCGATCCCAACAGCTATTCATCGGCAATCCCAGCCACTATTCTTTTCCTATCGCTGATGATCTCGTTCCTTATAAACTTTTTGGAAAATTTCCGCATTGACATCGACCACATCGGCTGTCGGAGCAACTATCTTCTGTGGCATCGGCGGTCAGGGACTCTATCCATCGGAAGGATAGTCCACTAGCCAGCCGCAACGGTGGATGCAAAATCAACTAAATTTGTCTGACGAATTTTATCGACGGTTCCATCGTCTAGTTGTCGACGATGAAATCAACTAAATTTGTCCGACGTAGTTCATCGGCGATTCCATCGTTTAGTCGTTGACGATGAAATCAACTAATTATTGCCGAGCCTTTTTTATCTTCCCTTCGTTGAAGTGTCATCAACAACCAATATGACTAAGCGTCAGCGATGCGATCAACTAATCATTGTCAATCCAGCCGTCTAAGCTTTGCCGATCATCGACGATTCCACGACTTAGAAAATTTTCCAAAATTTTTCTTGAATCTTCTTTTCGTCACTTCATCGGCTCAACCATCTCCTAACCTTTTCCGATCGCCGATAGTCAATATCGGAGGATCCTTCAGCTAAGTGGAGCTAGCATTTCAGTGGTCTTCAGCTGATCTCCTCTAAAACCGTGGCTCCCTCATCTTCTATCCTCTACCAATGGCCGACGAACCTTAGCAAAATTTTGCAAAATTCTCTGCCTGCTATCCCCCGTCGGGTGGTCTTCAGACTAACTCTTATGCTGCATCAGAATAAATTCGCACTAAGTTTTTTGATGAGCCGACAACTCTGGAACTTAGAAAATTTTTGTGAATTTTCCTGGTTTCTTCTGGGCAGTAGGCACCTTGCCTCTATTAACTATTTCTCATGGCCCGCTGAGGCCCAAATGCTGCAACATAAGCTCTATCACTGCATCTTCATGGCCCATTCAGGCCCATGCTGCAAACAGAGCTCTGATACCACACTGTAACGTCCCCAACCCTCCGACCGACGAAGAGGACACTACCAAACAAACAAAAACCTCTGGGAAAAGAGCCCCATGAAGATGAACATACATATAATGCTGATATAAAATGCTTAGAACATAAAACATGCTAAGATGCATAAAACATAAAAGGATTCATAGTTACTCAACATACAGTGGAAGCAAACATATACATTCCAGCATCAACATGTTCATCATTATGATTCATTAGACATTAGACAGTAAATGTAAATGTAGCAGCACAATGGACAAGAATGCTTATCTTATAAATATCTCATCCCGCAACCAGCTACGTCGCTGCAATGTTCAACCCAACCATAGGCCGGCGTGCTCATCAATCTCTCAACGACACTACCACCCTCGAGATGGGCATGATTCCTCAAGGAATAAGGGTCAAAGCAGGCTTAAACATATCCAAGGTACACAAATCAGCCGTTCCCACACAGTACGGTTTATCAGGCCATCAAGGAGCTAGGAAAGGCTAAATGCTAAGCTCGTGGACTCAGTGGAGAGCTAAGGATGCCTACACCAGAGCTAACATGACTTCGAAGACATCCACACACCCAACACCAGGGATCGGTCCTTCCACTATTTCCCAGTCCCTCAGGCCCTGACTTCCCTTTCCAATACTCTTCAAGGGTTGTGGAGAAGAAAGCCAACCATCTAACTCTATCTGAGTGGCTCCAAACACCAGTTTTCTCAAGCATACCCAACCTCTAATCCAACTCTAAATAGTCCAAAGACCCACCATTGCATACCCGCAGTAAAACAAGCAGCTCACAGCTCTATGATGAAAATAAAGACAGCAGGGTGACAACCCCTAATGAAATGGTGAACATAGCTCAAGTCAAGAAGAAAACTCAGAGTTTTTCTTGGCCCGAGCATGGCCAAAACAACTCAGGGGCACCCAAAAGATGTTTGCACATGCAGCAACCAAGACCATGGAATATCAACAACCCAATCCCATAATGAAACAATGGGAATGTTACACAGTCCGCAGATGGGGAAGAAGATGGATTCCCAACTTTGGTAGGGGAAACAAAAATGCAGACCACAATTAGCAACATACATGGCCACAATCGGCAAGGAGACATATACCTACCACTGAAACTGGTATGGAATACACAGGCACACAGCCCCGAGCTGTGTGCCCCGAGCGTGAATGACTCCTGCACTCGAAAATCCTGAGTGACAGCCACGATTTCTCCCACTCCCTGTGTGAGGAAAACCAATGTAGAATTCCTGTGTGTGAGAAGGTGAGAGAGAATGACTCTTTGCATGAGGGTGAATAAACGATGGAAAAATCCCCCAAAAGGTGCGCGCATGAGGAATCAAAACCTCCCTGTGTGTCCAAGAGCAAGAACAAAACCGTGAGTGGAAGAGTGGGAGAGTGGTGACCGTCCCTTTGCCCTCCGCATTAGGAAGAGCGAGCTTGTTGGTGGAGTGTACGTGGGGCAAAGATTGGCAGTCCTGCCACCCACCACTACCCAACCATAACTGCTCCCAACTAATCGAACAACATAATTTTAGTGGGTGGTCGACACATGGCAAACTCCCAATGGCTCCCATGGTTTAGACAACCCCCCCCCCCATTAACCTTAGGAACCATGCCCTTTTCATTTAATGTTGCACCATCATAGCTGGCTATAGGTTTATTTTAATTGATGTGCATATTTACATAATGCCAAAACTACAATGTGTCAGATAGCACGATATACCATTGGCAACGATCCCTATTTTCGAAACATAACACAGCTGAATCAATGGTGGGATTTTGCCTTTAGCTCCACACCACGATTAATTACAATATATACATCATGTACCTTTTAATGCAAATGGGGTGAAAACTGGGACATTACACGACGAAAACAAATACATTTCATTCAAAACATTCAAGCATTCATCATGTTCATATTAATTCATAAAAAAATTCATTGCAGATATTAAATACACGGGAATACTTATGTTGAGAAGAAGCTTTCCCCGCAACTAGCTATGTCGCTACAACGTTCCACCCAACCATAGGCCAGTGTGCTCATTAATCGATCAGTAGCACTGCCACCCCCGAGATGGGCACAACACCACAAGGAACTAGGGAACAACAATAGGCTCACACATAGCCAAAACCGTATCCACAGTCAAGCCAACACACCGTTGGGTTTCACATACTGTCCATCCAAAGCAATAAGGAATTGGGTTTCAAAAAATGCTAAGGGAACAACCAATAACATGTGGTCCTTGGACTTGCTCATCCAAACCAACAATCACATCCAACACAACCATCCATCTAACGGATAGGTTCCTTGGACTTACTCTGCCAAGCCATCACAAGGATGCACACAACAACAAAATGCATAGGTTGGGTATGAAGGAAAACATTTTTCAACCAAAACCGATTTTGTGAATGGGGAAATCATCCCCTGGGAAAGAAATCTTAATTCAACAATAAGTCAGTGGATTCACATAGAAAAAAATGACCCTTACATATCCCCATCTCATGGTTTCAAATTCAGAAACATTTATGGGCTTCACGTGGCCAAAACGACCTCAGCAAACACCCAAAAATCGTGGGTTCCTTCTTCAATTCATTGTGCAACCAAAACAATGTGTTTTCCTAGCCGGATAATGAGGAACACACAACAAAAACGTCTAGGAGAGAGAGCTCATCCCCTGAGCATTAGTAAAACAACTTCCCAACCATGGGGAAAATGAATAATACTACCTCAAATGTGAAAGAAAACACACAACAGACAAAAACGTGAAGGGAAAAGAGCTCTGTAAGTTTCCCCATTGCATGAGGAATGGAGGACGTGAATACATAATGGGTGAGTGAGAAATTTTTGGGTTCTTACTTTCCCATTAATTCAAAACACATTTTTCTAAAATGGGTGCTCTGCCCAATTCAAAATTGACCCCCATACCTTTCCCATTCCCATGCAATAACTTCCTCAACCAACTTCTAGATGACTGGGCACAAAAGGATAAATGGGTAGTTGACCACTTTATGGGTTTTCCCTTAGACATTTTGCTTTTCCCCATAGGCTCGAAGGTTTGAATATTCCCCCCCTATTCCTTGTGAAATCATGCCCCCATCTCTTTAACGTTGCGGTGCGTAGCTAGTTGTGGTATTTTTATTAATTTGGATTTTACATGATGTATCATACATATTGTGCCTAGCTAGTACATAAACCATCGGTACCTATTTTTAATTGCCGTTACATAAAATACTAAATCCATTGTGGGGCCTTTGCCTTTAGCTCCACACCATGATCAAATAAAATATTTACATCATGTGCAATTCAATACCATGGGGTAAAAAACAGGGTGTTACATCAAATCGGTAATATCTAAATATGTGTTATTTCCATTTGAGGTTCTCATTTGAAAATATGACTCACCATACTCAGCTTGAGTATAAGCTTATAGGGGTTGATAACTTCTGGGAATGTAAGTACAAAATCTCCCTAATCCTTGAAGAAAATTATTTGGACCAGCACATCACTAAAGTGGTTCCAAAACCAAAGGGAGATGAGGCTAAGGCTACTCATAAGAGGAGCATGGATAAGGCCAAGAGAATTATTATAGATTCTATGAAGGATCACCTCATCCCCCATGCGTCTTAATTTAATACATTGAAGGAAGTATATGATGCTTTGACAAATATATTTCAAGGAAAAAACATCAAGCAAAAGATGACCTTGAGGAACCAATTGGAGAATGTGAAGATATAGAACAACGAGACTATATAGTCTTACTTCACAAGGGTTACTCAAATAAAAGAAGAACTTGAATTAGTCGAAGAAGGAGAAATTGTAATGACTACCTTGAATGGTATCCCTATATCATGGGACTAATTCATTCAAGGAATATGTGCAAGAAGGAGGATGATATCTTTTAGCAGAATTTGAGAAGAATGCACACATGAAGAAGCTCGAGTCGTGACAAGAGAAGGAAAGATGGGAGCAGCTGAAGATCAAAATCTCATAGTTCACACCAGGAAGAACTACAAGAAGAAGGAGAAGAAGGAGAACTTTCATCACAACAAGAAGAAGGACAAGAAACACAAGAATACCAAGAGAGATCCTTCTAATGTTCGATGCTACACTTGTGATACAAAGAGACATTTTGCAAGAGACGGTCCCATCAGGAAAAAGAGACACCATGCTCATATTGTTGAATACAATGAACCAGCAAACAAAAGATTCAGAAGAGAGTAGGATGATTCAGATGAAGAGTATGTTGTAATATCAACACTTACTAACACTATCTCACATAGAAACAATGATTGGCTTGTGGATAGTGGAGCTTATAAACACATGACGGGATACAAGGAATCATTAGTCATTATTTCTAAACATGAGTCACCTCACAAGGTGAAAATTGGGGATGATTACCAATACCCCATAAAAGGGAGTGGAGAAGATTCATACAAGCTAGACTCCAGGAAATATTTAAAGATAAAGGATGTGCTATATATTCTAGGTTTAAAGAAGAATCTTCTCTCCATCTTTGCACTAGATGCAAAGGGTATGAGAGTTGCATTTTTCGATGGCCAAGTTATGATGTGTCCGAAAGGGAACATAATAGATGATGTAACAGTGATTGGAGAAGAAGACAAAGGCTTGCACAAGCTAGAGGGAAGCCTGAACCACCATTGTTTCATGAGTCAATTGAACCAAGCGAACTATGGCACAAAAGGCTTGCACATGTCAATACAGAACACTACCAATGGTAAGAAAAGCACTGTCTGGACTACCAGAGATCCAATCAAAGAATGAAGAAATTTGCAAAGGATGTGCACAAGGAAAGAATGCGAAGAAGACATTTCCCATCAGTGAGAGCAAGGACAAAGGAATACTCGAGATAGTACACTCGGATGTATGCGGACCCATGTCTTCTTGCTCATTAAGCAGATATGTATACTACGTTTCCTTTATAGATTATTTCTCACGTAAGACTTGGATATATTTATTGAAAGGAAAAGAATGAAGTTTTCAGTAAGTTCAAGGAATATAAATCCTTAGTGGAGAACCAAACCGATAGGAAGATGAAGACTCTACGGTCATATAATGGCCGAGAATTCACCTCGAAGGAATTCAAGGAACTTTGTAGAGAGTCTAGGATTAAGAGGGAGTTGAGCACTCCATACAAACCTTAGTAGAATGGGGTTGCAAAATGAAAGAACCAAACCATCATGGAAGCAATAAAAACAATGCTACATGATCAACATATTCCTATGCATCTTTGAGCAGAGGCAACAAGGATAGTTGTGTATGTAGAGAATCGTACTCCTCATCGAGTACTTGAAAACAAGACTCCAGAAGAATATTTCTCAAGAGAGAAACAATAATTCACCCATCTGAGAATATTTGGCTTCCTGGTGTACATGCATATCCAAAGGAGAAAAGGACCATGCTCAATGCTTCTAGGAGGGGGGTATATTCATAGGATACAATGATACATCAAAGTCCTATCGAATATACTTCCTAGGATTCAAGAAGATAGACATCAATAGAGACTCAACATACTTCAGATCCAGGAGGACACCTATTCAAGAGTATGACGAAATTAAAGATACAAGAGACCAAGCTATGGAAATTGGATAAACAATTCCAGAAGACCATGAAGATCATGACATGATAGAACCAAAAGAGTCGATAGAGACAATCCTTGAGAAGGACTCCCACAAGAGGAAACCAGCATGGGCATGGGAGCTCATACGAGAAGTAGAAAGGTATGGCACTTCAGAAGGAATACATAGAGAAATAAAAAGGGAAAATCCCTACAATAGCTATGTGGCTCTACTATGTGACATCATTGACAAAGAACCTTCCACCTATGAAGAGGGTGCAGGAAAAAAACAATGGAAGGATTCTATTATTGGGGATTTTTTGGGGTGCCAACAAATGGAGACATGCTGGACAAACCAATTATCTCTGTAAATTTACTCAAAAATAATAAATATAAGCAACAAAGAGTGACTTCTCAAAGTGTCAAATTTAATATCACTTGACTCAATTAACGCACTAGCCTATATAGTAAGAATCGAACTTAAAATTTTGTTGCAACGAAATCAATCATCCTAAACATTATATCTCAAACTTTACAAAAATGAATGAATTTTAATATACACATAGTAAGAAAAATTGAAGAAGAAATAATCCTTCCATGCTTAAAAATAGTCTAGCAAGCCTTAGCATAATGATAGGTCTTCCACATTTTAAAAGAAGGTATCTGAAAAATTCGTCCCATCCATCAATAGTTAACTATTCAATTTTGCATTCTAAATCTTTTTTTAAATTCAATAATATTAATTAGATCTTTGATTCAAGACTACTATCCTAGAAAGGTAACCGGATATCAACAACATCATTCACAAGAATCGCCAGAGATAAACATGTCGGTTGGTGATGAGACCTCTTGTCCCTTGATATTATGACCAAGAGCCATCACCCTAGTGATCATGAATGATGTCATCCCCGACAAGGCTAATGATCATGATTAGGTCGGCTCTATTCAGAGACCTCCTATTCTTCAACAAAAGTTTACATTTATCTGTTTACTAACAAATTAACTCTAATGGATGGGAAACATTTTTGGACTATATGTTTTTTAGATTATGTGTATATCCTAGAGATGGCTAATGTTACCGACTATTACAAATTTCTAGAAGAGCAATCTTAAAAAATTAAGGTTATTGTGACTTGTCATGATTAAGGAAATAAAAGTCTAAGAATAATGTTCAAGGATTTAACCAACAACTTAGCTAAGTACAAAAAAGATTTTTCAAGGCTAGGAATAGTTTGGTCATAATAATAAAATCTAATAAAACAAGAAGACTATTAAATTGCTTCCTTAAAATATATCAAGTTAACTTATAGCATGCCAACACAATATTAATTATTTACAACCCCCTCACTTTAAAAAAAAAAAGGAAAATAAAAAATATCAAAATATCAAATTCACCACTGAAACCAATCAACCAAAACTTGAAATTAAAAAGTGCAAAAATAACAATCACTCATTTAACCAAAACACCCAAAATGTATATACAAGATAGGACTTGATCAACCAAAAATCATGTAACTTTATTCAAAAGAAAAGAAGAATCAAGCTTTCATGAAGATGATAAATATTGAATGATAAGAAAAAAGTTAATGTCTATCCAAAATTAAGCTGACCATCAAAGAAGGTAAATGAACTCAAAGTTTGAAAATCAAGATTTGGCCATATTCTATGAGACGAGATTTGGCCATAAAGAATGATGACAAATCTCCTAATATTTTATTTGACTGCAATATAAGAGTACAAAGGATTAAAATTTTAGTAAAAATATTTAGCATGAATAAAAATAGAAGTAGGGGATGTGAAAGTAATATACATGTCAATGGATATGATGATTTTATAAGAAGCATCATAAACTAGTCATTAATGCAAGTTTCAAAAACCTTTGCAAAATCATTCAATTGTTCAAATTTTCTTGATTCTTTAGGATTCATTTAATTAAACAATGAGAAGTTTGAATAAATCAAATCCCTTTATAGAATCATTATTTACAAAAGAAAAATGGAAATGAGTCTTCCAAGTTGTGTAGTTTAATTAAAATAATTATAGAATGAGTAAGTTACATTCAAAAGAGAGTAAAATTATGTTTGATTAAATCCCTTTACCATCTACTTTTTTAAAGTTTTCTGAATTTAAATTTGCTTTTGTTAATGTAAACATTTCATCATTAAGTCTTAATAATAGTTTATTGTTAGTTAGAGATAATACTTTTAAATGAAATGACTAATGAAAAATCATAAGAAATAGAAAATGATAAAAAAAGATAAAGAACAATGAGTACTTCCCTCGGTGACAATTGGTCTTCATCCTGAAATCAACACATTGTTTGTTAACTGTACATTATTAAAAATGAAGCAAACTACTTATAATAAAGAAAAATAATTAATATAAAACTACCCCTAAGCTACATATGTACAGTAAAATTGAATGTACAACATGAGCTAAGTAAAGTAAACAACCAGTGAGACCACTGAAACATCGTTACTATTGCAAAATTAACATCACTTTCAATTAGTAATTGAAAATGACAGAAAAACTAAAAGAGATGCCTTGTATTACTGCTAAAACCTTTAATTATATATGCAAATAAAATTAAGATATAAAACTAAGTGTGTAGTCCTAATATCAATTTGAAAAATAAGTGAGCCACATTAAATTTAATGTCAAAAGAAAGAAATCATAAGCGGAGTTAAAAATAAATTCTTATCAAGGTAATAATTGTATTAAACATTTTGTAATAAAGGTCATGAAATTGAAAAATATTTTGAACAAGAGATGTTTAAGAATAGAATAAGAACATAAATAGTGAAAAATTCCTCGAACATGTTTTTGATAGTGGTTCACCTTTCATCAAAATTATTGATAACTGCTTTATTGAAACCAAAAGTAAACTAACTAATTCACTAACTATCCTACTTCTAAGCTAAAGTACATATATACAAAAAAATCAAGCAAAATGGAACAACCAATGAAGTCATTGAAGCACTTCGAATCATCAAGAATGACATAGTTTCCAAATAGTAACCATAAATGATATGCTACTAGAAGAAAACTAGGAACACATATGTTATTCTTACCATCCCAAATATTATTTACATATATTAATAAAAAAATTATCAGTTTCTGGAAATATTTTGAGATAAGAATTTTTTAGCCACTCTGCAATTTTGTCATGAAAATTAGAATGCAAAGTGTGGTATGTGAAAATGAAATCCATATATTGCAAACATGTCATAGGATAATTAACTGGACAAATCAAATAAATAACACAAGACCTACTACCAACTGAAAGAATTGATTTCAAATAAGGAGTGATATCATGAAACGATGGACGTGGCGTAGTATTGACGCGAGTAATATTATTTAAAAGATCAACAATTATAGTTGAATCAACAAGGAAATATACAAGTTTTTGGTGATCAAAAGTTATAGTAGACTCATCGACAATCATTTTATTATCACCAACTAAATTAGATCTTTCGTATAAATAATTTTGATGAGAAAAATAATCTTTAGTTTCAACAACAATTGATTTATTAATCTTATAAAAAATTGATTGAATATACTTGTCTTGTAACACACCTTCTTCTTTTATAAAGGATTGAACATGATGATGGTCAAATGATGTAACATGTACTAATTCCTTAACTTTATGCTTGATATGTGAATCACCAAGGTTAGAATTCTCATAAAAATATGATTTTGAAGGCATAAAGTTAGTTTAATTGGATTTCACATTAAAAACATAAAATAGATCAGGGTACATAGAAATATAAGAACTAGAAGTGAGAAAATTAAAAGAGACTCTTGAACTGGAAAAAATATTAATACGTAAATTTCCAAAAGACTTCTGTTTTATTACCTAATCCTTTTTACTACAATTTGGTGATGTATCTTCAAGCATGTCAGAAGAAATTGGTTCGATATTAGGATCAATTGATATTCCTCCATGTAAAAAACTTTCTTTAAAAACCACCTGGGAAAGGTGAACCTATTTTCCTGAACACCATTTAGTTTGGAAATTAAAATTCATGTCCTCTTCTTCAACCTATTCTATTGAAGTACCAAAACACATAAAATTATCATTAGCAAAATTGTGTTCATTGATAATTTAATCGGAATCGGTACAAAATTAAAAAAACGATGAACATATAGTTTGATCTATAATTATTTCATCTTGACCTATTTTCTTACTATTAGAATCCAAAAAATTGTTGCTCAGTAAAATAATCAACTTCGGTATTTGTAGAAATAAATTCACCCTTAATTTGTTCTTCCCAATTTGGTTCCTTAATAGATATCGGTTCGATATTTCGAGTAAAAGAGGTATGTCCCTCTCCTTCATGAGTTAATGATGGAGAATAATAATTGGGAGGAGTTGGTGCCTCTTCTACTTCAACCTTCTTACTTTGGTGTTGGATAGAACTTATATGAATATTTGAATCAATGATAGGGAAGGAAGTTTCTCAGAGAGTTGGTAAATGATTTGTTGAAACATCCTTTTGAACAACATCTTGATTTTGTTGAATAAGAGGAACATGGGAGTCAAAAAAAAATTTAAAAGATCAAATTCAGAGGGTAAATTAGTAATTTGAAATCTACAAAGAATATTAGAAAGTCTTATAGAAAAGTATTCTAAAGACTCACCTTTCTTCCTTTGAAGAGCCTGCAATTCACTGCAAAGGTTATTAGAATCACAATCCTTGAATGTATCTAAGAATTCATATGCAAATTGAAACCATGAAAAAAATAAATTATGTGGAAATGTTTCCAACCAACATTTGATTCGTCCTCTGAGAGTAAGGGAACATAACCTGCATGTAGCATTAAAATCAATAATATTGTATTTGTTACATTTACACAAGATCTTCTTGAGGTGTTTTCTTGTAGATATATTTCCTTCTCCGTTAAATTCTAGTCCCGATAAGAGATTAGTTGTCTGAATGGGAATATTAACTAATGTAAAACTAAAAACCGATTCCTAGACAGGAATTTGGGCATGAGCCATTGGAAGATAATAAAATAAAAATTGACTCTTTAAATGGATAGCTTGTTGTCTAACCATCCCTCAAGCACATATATGATGACTAAATAAATAAAATCATGAAATTGAAAAACAACAGTTAGAGGATAAATGGTTAAGATAAAACTTCTAAAATAAAAACTGCCTATTTACCTCAGGCCCTCCTTCTAGCGCCATTTGTTGGCCAGATTTTTTGTCATGGGCCAAATTCATAAGGGCATTAACATGAACCTATGTATGAAATGACACAGGGTTGGTGCAAGCTAGCGAGGGTCTCTTTTGATTCCTTAGATGGAATATAAAACTAAAAAATTAGGCATCCCACAAATTACATGGACTTTTTGAAATACTTATACAATAAATCTTGCTTTGAGTAGAAAATATGAAATGTAGGAAATTGAATCAAGTTTCTGAATATATAAATTTTATCCATTTAAAATATTCATAAATATCCCAATCTTGACATTTTCTAACGATCACATTTTATTTTTATGGAAAATGTTAATGTTAATGCATATGTGTTTGTGGATCGGAACTTTCAGTGCCTGAATGATGGATCCAACCTACAAAAAGTGGTAGACATACATAGTACAAATAGTTCTAGTGCAACATTATTTCTCCAAAATAAATCTAGTAATTTTTTATTATTATCTAAGTGACCAAACTTTGAAAACAGTTGTAATGTACCTACTTGGAATTTTGGAGAAAACTGCAAATAGGACAATTTTTTAGACTTACTAGTCAAGACTGTAGGGGGTTTCCAACTGACTCCAAATGGTCTTGAATTTCAAATACAAGGGTATGATGAATCCTATTACATCCCAATATTAACCATTATAACTTTGTATATGACTTTAGTCTTTTTCAACATGGTTTGGGGCGAAGGAGAAAAGAGGCAAATTTTCTAGGAATAAACTAGGTAAAATATTTATGATAAACTAAGTAAAATGGGAAAAACCTCCCCTCAAAATAAGAAGGAATATGGAAACAATATGTACTTAAGAAAAAAAAATTCTCTTTGACTAAAAACTTCTGAAAATTTTGATGCAATTTGCAACACTGTGGAGCAGCAATGCAGTATCTTGGTTATTCTGCACATCAACATCCTGAGACTGTGCATGTGAACCTCTCAATTTTATTTCAATATGATAAATGTTGCTTTTGTTTCTTCTTTTTGGAGGAGGAATGGAAGGATCAATTTTTTTCTTCAGTGGTACAAATTGTTGATCATTCACTCATCAAGTAGCATTTTCCTGGAAGTTTGTTGCACCACTCTAATGATAGCGAAGTTGTGTGAGAGAGTGCAACATGTTCATTCTAATACTGGGACTGTTTTCTTCTTCTTTCATCTGGATTCCCAACACCTTTCCTATCTTCTTCAATGATGTTTTGGGCCCATTTAGGCTTAGGCCACTGATTTGGAATGGGAGTTGTATTTGGATCTAGATTCTCATGAGGTACAACCTCAATATCAAGATCATTTTGATCTTGTTTGTCATCATCTGAATCTGAAACATGAGACAAAATATCATCATAAAATGGAAATGGAAGAGCGTTTATACCTCCTCTTGATTCGAATTCTGGTGGATCAAGCAACTAGTATTCTTCAAACTGAACATTACACTCTATGAAGCACTTCCTAGTTTTAAGTTCCATTAATTTATATTCTTTTGCATCCTCAACATATCCCAGCAGTATGCATTCGCTACTCTAGTCTTAGAAGTCACTTCTCTTGTCCATAGGAATTATGACCCAATATTTGGAGCCAAAAACTCTCAAGTGTGAGACATTAGGCTTATGCCCCAATAGTTCTTTGAAAGGAGTGGCCCTAATCACTGATTTGTGAGGCACTCTATTTTGAATGTATGAAGCACATTTTACAGCTACAACCCAAAGAGAAGGAGGAAGATTCTTTGCTTGGAAAAATAAAATTTCCATATCCTTCAATGATCTATTTTTCCTCTCAGCCACACCATTCTATTGTGGTGTGTATGGAACTTAGTGATCCATTCGAATCTGCTCTGATTCACATAACTGCTGAAAATATCCTTTAATGTAGTCACCTCCATTATCACATCTAATGGACATGATATTATTTCTAAAGTTATTTTCAACCAAGCCTTTAAAAGCTTTGAAAGTTTCAAATACCTCTCATTTTTTCTTCATAAAATAAACCCAACAAAACCTTGAACAATCATCAATAAAAGCAAGTAAATACTTGGATGCATTGATTGACATTGTAGGAATTGGTCTTGAGACATGACTATGTATTAGATCAAGTGTAGAGGAATTTATATTTTCCTTCCCAACTTCATATCTCTTCTATGGATGCTTACCTACTAACCGACCTAGACATACTCCATATGATGTTTTAATGAGTGGAAATACCTCAACCGTTTTGTCATTGTGAAGTTGTTGGAGATATTTCAAATTGATATGCCCAAATCTCTCATGCCACAACTTGCTTGTGTTATTGGCATGATTCAATAAAGTTGTTGGATGTGAAGAAGACAAGAAATGGGAGAACTCATATTCCTTTGAGGCATGATTATCAAACCCTTTCGCTATGATATTTCTAGTAGATGATTCAGTGATTTCTACTATGTCAGAGTCGAATATAAATCTCTTGGGAGAGCCTGTATGAGTCATATGATAAACATACAACATATTTGCTGCAAGAGAGGGCACATAGAGTACATTCTTAAACTCACCTTGTTGTATTTTAAAAGAACCTCTCTCAACAACTGGGATTTGAGAGTCATCTCCCATATGAATGCTAGGTCCTCCTGAGATATTTAGAGTGGTGAATGATTCCCTAGAGGAAACCATGTGGTTGGATGCTCCAGAATGTATCAAATAATCCTTCGAATGAGTGAATCATGTCTTCAAGGCATGCACCTCTCATGATATTATATCGGTTTTTCAGCATCATACTTCTTTTTTCCTTGTGGAAGGCCAATACTGTTATGTTCAAGGAGTGTAGACAGTTGGTTGATGGTCTTCTTCATGCACTGGCTCTCTGGATAAAAGCCTCTCATATAGTAGGGACACATAGTCTTCTTGAATTTATTCTTTTTATTGGAACCTAAGGCTCCATCGGAAGATATTTGATTCTCCTTTGGATTCAAATTAATGTTTTTGGTCTCCTTTCCTTTCTACTTCCATATTCCTTGCACATTTTTTGAGTATCCTACAAAGATTGCTTGATTATTGGGTGTCTGAATCACTCCCATTTGAACCAATTTATCTTTCACTTGTATTAAGAACTCAACAAACGAATATAGAGAAGGAATCTTCCAATTAGGAATAGAATTTCTTCTGGAATGGAATGTAGAGACAAAGACTAAGTACTCTAATCCAATCTTTCTCAACACTGACAGCACAAGATGCTCATCTTTCCTCTATAATCCAGATTGTTTAGATTGGAGTACTACTGACTTGTACTTTGTAAAACATTACTGAATAGTTTCAAAACTGCTGGACTTTAGTGCAATGAGCTCATTCTCCAAAATATGCCCTTGAATCTCATATTTTTTTCCAAGCAAATATTCGAGCTTATCCCAAGCTTCCTTTGGAGTCCTTAGTCCCTTAAGATGAAACAAAAGATCTGCGGAGATGTGAGTGCACATGAAGCCAAAGGCTTCATCAAGCCGATCCAAAAACTTGTTCTTATCAACATACTGTTGGGGCTCAACTTCTCTACCTATTGTCATCCTAAACATACCAAGCTTGCACAAGGATGCCTACATATATTCCCTCCAATCAGTGTAATTGAAGGGTGTAATGATTCTAGTTATGAGAGCCGAAGAATTATCCATCTTTCTATTTGTTGATCAGCAAATTCCTTGGGAATCTACGTACGTACCTGCAAAGAACACTGGAAAACCAATTCAATTCACAATCATATGTCAGTTCAATCCTTTCAACCTTGACATGTGCACTTTCTTAGAGTCATCCACACCTGGATAGACTTCTTTAAACATAATCCAGAGGGAGAAATGTTATGATTCCAGGATTTATGTCGAAACTCAACTGCTTTTGGTGCATAATGGAGACAGAACAAGAATTGAGGCTAGCCTGAACAAGGCTCTGATAGCATGTTAAATTTTTGAACTATTGATATACAGGAAAATATGAAAGTTGTAGGAAGGAAATTATGTAGTGGAATAAACAAAGAGAATGTACACTGAACAGGAAATTCATGCCAAAATTTTCAGATAAATCAGATAAGAATTGTTCAGATAATCACAACATTAATATTCATTCATTAATCAATAATACAAGGATTATACAATAAATATAATTTGAATTCCATGGATAGTATTCGAATCTACCAGCTCAAGGTGACTAAATAGATAACTCAGCCTATCTAAATCACAGCTGGAACTCACTGGCCTAACTCTGGATGTCTAAATCAGTCTACAATTAGTTAACTGATGAGGTAGTTGGGAAAAAGGTGCCACTCACCCTTCATGCATGCAAAGCTGGTGCTAGGTTAACTGAAAGTGATCAAACTGATTGTAAATAGAGGTTAACTCAACATAACTACTTACCTAACACAACCAACTGATGTAGGCTATTGGTGGCACTTAGAGTAGGATCCTATAATGTAGGGATTGCTCAAAGAGGCACATAAACGTATGCATGCATATGCAATAAGTGGAAGATAACCTATAGGCATGTTCCCCGCACTCTAGTACAATAATAATAACCCCCTAAGTTAGGAAAAATGATCAAATAGATTATATTGGATAAAGGAGGATTAATTAATCCTAACATTTTCCCCATTCATAGATCTATAAAAAATGAAAAGATGTGCTACTTGGTGATAATTATATTTTTGATGGCATTGTAATCCAATCCATCAACATATTGTTTCCTTTTCCTTTCTCTATATTATGCAATGTCACCTAGAGAACCATTTGATTGAATTATTATTTCTATAGTGGCATATAGGGACTCTACAAGTGAGTGGTGGATCTGGTCTCCACCCCTCCACATGCCCCCAATCTCTCCAAGAATCACAATCTTCTTAGTATCTCTACATTTGGATTCGTAATTTCCACTACAATAAAAAAATTTAAAAAATAAATCATTAGAAACATAAACATGGTTTAATGACATCTCTTAAAGATGAAAATTGTGAAACTGCAGTAACAAATGGGTACATGAGTATTTAAAATTCAAAACTTAGTATTGAACAATTATAGTAGAGAATAAACATAAAAAAATTCCATGCTAGACTAAGGGTGATATAATGGTAGAGTTGTGTGGTTTTGCATGCCAAGAAATGAAAATTTATCATGATTGCATGCCTGCACACTAACATGAATCCTCTCAACAAAATATTTCACCCAAGAGAAACATAAGGGAATAATTTAATGCATAGAGGAAGGATCATATGGTAAAGAAATTCTTCTAGGTGGAAATGAAAATGGTATTTCCCTAAAGAACCCATCTTTAACGGGTATGGGAAATGAGGTTTTCTCAGGAAAATGAGGCATGTTATCTAAATGGAATCATTAACTCAAGACTATAATAACAATTCAGTTCTATGGTTTTCTGCATTACGGAAAGGTATTCTAACCTAATGAATGTTTCAAGTATTAAATCTAGGGATATTAACCTTAATCCACTCAACTATAAGGTAAATTTATAATGAACCCAATGCTATGCAATAATACACGCAAACTTGACCAAAATAATGGTTAAATAGTAGGATAAGGGATTGAATTAGGGATTTGGGGTCTTCAAGAAGAGTATCCTCACCTAAGTATTCACTTTGATCCACCCATTTCTAAGAAAAATTGACCATGAACATTACTCTTCAAAATGATGCTCAAAACCACTTGTTCATAGAATATGGAAAGGAAGAAATCATTGATAAAATGAACAGTAACAATTTTAGTGTGATTGGTGATAGGGTGATTCAACCCTCATAAAGTGTGACGATGAAGGAGATATCATACAAAGAGGGAATCATTGGAATACAAGTGTGATATGCTCTTCATGTAAATATGCCATAAATGGTTATTTGGATCTATTACAATGTTTAAGGTTGAAATGTATGGTATATAAACATATGATTTCCTATGGGCCAATGGACCATGTGATGCACCAAAACTAACCACCTAGTCTCTTCACAAGGTTCTTTAGCCTATGAGTGTGATATACTTTCCATTTTGAGATATATCACACCGTATATTCTTATAAATTTCCATGACATGTTCCATGAACAAATTATAAGGTTTTATGCAATAAAATTCATGGTTTGGGATCATGGGTCATGTGAGGTCTATGAAGAGATCACACATGCCTAATAGAGAAAACAGGTCCTACAAGTATGATTTTGTAGACACTTAAATTTTTTGTTCTCTAGGGATGGTTCTTAGCAATGAGGGAAAATTGGGTTCATAATCCATGGAAACCACACATGCCTTAAATAAATAATATTCAATTTACAAGTTCAATATGGAGGTGATTCGAAGGTTCAGTGCACTAGGGATAATTCTAGTGATAGAATCCATGGAATAGAGACAAAATATAGGGTATTATAACCCATGTAGTTTAATCTTGGGTATCATATGCAATGCATGTGTCCAAAACCATCATATAAGCTCTGCATATGGAATATTTGGCTAGTGATGAAGATGTAGTGGTCATTTTGGGGTTTGGAACAGCAATATAGTTATAATTTAAGGTATATGTTGTCCTTTAAAGTTTTTGAATGACGAACACAACTCAAATAATTTCTTGTAAATTATCAATTTTAAATTTATAAAATGTATTATTTAGTATGCATTATGATCCATTTATAGTGACCATCATCTTTCACCTACAATGGTTATAATTGATACACAAAGAGAATCAAATGAACTAATTTTTCCAAGTGGAAAGAATTACAAATTGGTTGAAGAATTATAAATAAGTTAGAGAATTCATAAGTTGGATGTAGAATTACAAAATGGTTGAAGAAGTGATAAATTTGTTGGAGAATCACCTTTTATATTTTAAGTTGGTTATTGAATCCTCTCTAGGAGTGTGATCGCAATTGTGTTATGTCTCTTTTTCTTGTCGTTTCTATCTAAATGACGTTGTGGAAGAAATTGATGCTCACAAGCTGGTTTTGGGAATTTATACCATGTATTATAAAACATGCATGAGTTTTTGTTTAGAAATCGTGTGTGCATTTACTTTGGTAGCCTACACGTCAAATGACTTGTTAAGCTTATGCTCCTCTAATACTAAAACCAAGGAACATTTACACATGTTGTGTTTTCACAAAGCATAAGCATGTTTTACAAAACTTGAATTGCACCAAAAGGGTCATTAAACTTTGTGTGAGCACCCCACAATCACTCAACACCAATAGGAAACAAATTAAGTGCCTTAAATTGGCCATTATCCATGCTCTAGCTACAAGAAATCACATGCAAACTTATATATATATATATATATATATA
>LPNX010680053.1:114351-174842 GCA_001517045.1 Pseudotsuga menziesii
ATGGATCCTTCTTCATACACCCCAAATTGTAAAATATAAACTCCTATTGATATAACTAAATTTATCAAATTTACCAAAACCACATTATATTTGAGATGTTACCACCTATTTAGAATAGATGGTGCCACCTATAAAATTCTGCAAAAAGAAACTAAGGTAAATTATATTATGTTCAAGACAAAAATCATAGTATTATTTTAAAATAAATACTTTCCAACCAAGATTCTATTAGGAACATTTTTAAATAAATATTTTTTAAGGAAGCTTATATAGGAACATTTCTAGTGAATATATTATCTCCAAATAATATAAATGAGTATATTCCATATGTTCAAAAAACAATGTTTTTTTATCTTTTTTATAAAAACCAAATACTTTCATCACATAATATATTTATTCCATAGTCATATAATATAAGATATGCCATAGGTATGTCTTTTTATGCTGTGAAACTAAAAATGAGGAATGCTCTGACTATCTGTATCAATGTATGTTGTTTATATCAACCTTAGGTGGAAAATATAATCCATTTGTCGTCATGCGCCATCTGTACAACCAGTCCTGCAAGCATGATTATATACCCCATAAAAAGGCTTCAAATTTGAAGCCTTCAATGCCCTTCAAGACGTATTTTACCCTTCATAAAAGGGCACAAATTTTTTTCTATGTAAAAGAAATTTAATTTTGTATCAAACCCTTCAATAATGAAATTATCAGTATTTTGCAACTTTACAACTAAAGGGCTACTTCAAAATTTCCCTATCATATTTTCATATGGTTGAAAATCGATGTTTAGACAACATTAAAGGCATAATCTCAATGGAGTCTTCCACACATTCCATTAGCATGATTTATCAAAATTTAAATCACAATGAAACTTTAAAACATTTAAAACTAAGTTTAAATAGAAAAACAATGAAGGTAGAATCCCAAGCGAGTCTTCCATACACTCCAGTAGCATTATTTATCAAAATTTAAATCAAAATGAAACTTTAAAAGATTTGAAATTAAGTTTAAATGTTATTTCCATGTTTGATGTAGCTTCTTTCATCTAGTTGTTCAATGTTCAACTACGAAAAAATCCATAACACAGAGCTTAAATTTCACTATCATGGATAATTTATGGACCCAAATACAATTAACTTAAATCTAAATTCATACCTAGATAAAAGTTCACAACAAACTTAATCCTCTAATAAAGTCTATAGTGAAATCCCATTCAATTGTTAACTAAAAGAGACTGCACAACAAGATATGGATGGACTCTTAGCTCGATATCGATGTTTTTATAATTATTGTTTATTCAAATATAAGTTCTTTATTAAATTTTATTAATCCCTTTCAATACTACAAAAGTTGATTTTTTTATTATGATGTGACTTTGCAATGGGCTATATTGATTTTATAAAATTTATTAAAACCATAATTTTGTGGTTTGGATCTTTGAGTAACTATACAATTAAACTAGCACTAGTTACACATATGTAGGCTGTTATTGTTAATATGATTAATATGATGTAATAGTTAAATTATTATTTTTATCATTGTTGCATTTGGGAAGAAGACTTAACTCATTTCCTAAGATGATAGGATCCTTGCATTTTCATTACAAATCTTCCTTTCATAATAACATCCCCTTTCTTATATTTGTATATGGGAATTTTCATCATCGTTATAGGCGAGAAGCCACCAGAATATTGTGCAAGCCTTCAAAACCATGCTTGCAAAGCCATGCGTAGTTTATTGTATGCAACAATTATCACTTGTTGGATGGGATGTTTTCTATAATGTAAGGTGGTTGCACTACTAGTCGTGGATTCATGATTTCATAAACTTTGGCTAGTTTGAGAGTCTAGAGGCTTGGATCATAATTGAATGAGACTGTACATTAAGATATTAAGAGAGAAGAATGGCACAATAATATTTCCAAACACTACAAAGAGTGTCTGTGATGCATGGAAGTTAGAGTTACACACCCTTTTGATTTATATTTCTAAAATAAAGGGATTTGAACGAGAAAACTTCTCAAAATAAGGTGATTTGAGAACTATTTCTCCTAGGGTAAATTTGATGGAGAATTTGTATTATATTGAAAAACTTGATCCATAAACGCCATGATTCTATGCCTTTCCACTCTTTTCCTCAAGTTTATAATTATTAATTTCACCTTTGGCACATGTTGCAACCTTAAGTGCCAAGCATTAATTGATAATCAGCTCTAGTAAGACGATAACCTGGTAGCAAATAAAGTGTTAATTCATAATATGTTGTGGTAAGCTAGTAGCCTAGTAGCAAATACATGCATTAATGATGATTGTGTTTTGGTTGTCTATCATCATTGAAATAAATTGGTAACATGCTTCAAACACTTAATGTAGCTTGAGAACTATCATTTCTCAAATACCAGGACGAATCTATGTGGCCGTGTCTATGTGTAAGGTGAATAAGTAATGTATTAATAGAGAATGCAACCACACAATCTGGAATTAAATTGTGCACTACATGATAAGAAATTAGAAAATTTCCAATTCATCATTTTTTGCAAATGTTATAATAATTAATGCAATTGAATGATTGGAATGAGGGGATATGGATTTAAAACTATGTTCAATCAAATGGTTATTGAAATATGGAAATGTGATTATGAAACTGGATTTGGACTCACTGTGGTAAATCAACTCGTTATTGGATTTTGGAAATGTGATCATGAAAGTTGAAAGCTTGGAACTTAAGTGGTTTTAAAAATTAAAATTTGTTTATCATTATTCTAATTTCCAAACTCGTCAACCTTGCTTATATTGTACGTACTTGGGACCATCACCATAGATTCTTTAGTATATTTCAATTTCATATCGTGTTTCATGTTTTAGTACATGCTAGAGTTATAGTAATTAGATAGAGGGAGGGAGCTCATGCTAGGGAACATGTAGCTTCGAGTTTCAATCGAGGCTCGATAAAGTTAGATGAACATACATAATTATCAAGGATCATATCGAAGAAAGTTCCTTAATCACTTTTCGATCAATATTTACTTTTTCATTGAGAAGTGAGAGATGGTGGGTCACTTCCTCTTTCGTTGGGTTTGTGAATGGTTTATATGGGTAACTGACTAGAAGAGTTCATCCATATATCTAGAATGGATACATTTCTATTTAAACATAAATATATATAATTCTCAAAGTCCCCCAAAAGTCATAAGAGGAAAATTTTCCTTCTAGTTTGATATCACTATCATTGTTTGGAAGAATCATGATCAACTAAGCTTGTCATTTGATGTATCAATTAGGATTCGAGGCAAAGAGGTACCTTGAACAGTTCCTATCAAAATCAGAAGTTCAAATTGGATTAACTCTTCACCTTTGCTCAAGTTGATTCCACTATCGAGTTGAACCCTTGTCTAGGTTTTCTCCACCATCACCATCGACTCTTTCTTAGGATACTTCCACCATTTATTTCCTTATTAATTCATAAGGCATATGATACCCTCTTTAGACTCCAAGGGATTTTACTCTGAAAAGGAAATATACATTCACACTAGCATCACTAGTCCACAACCAACTTGCATAAGTGTACATCTCCACTAAAGAGAGAAGAAATATCTTTGCTAATGATTATTTCCTATAAGGGAGTATGTATCTCCCTTTTATCCATAGAGTGGAATGGATAGAAACATATATAAAAGGATTTCAGGTATGTGCATCAAAAGCACTTTTCTTATTGTGTTATTTTATAAGTATTTATTTGTTTTTTCTTGGAAATGAGTGAAGTTTGTTATTGGAATGATTCAAAATAATAGTTTTGACATTTATGAACATATTTTTTAGATTCACTCCACCTTTTGTATTTATTGACCTCTATGTTCAATGGACATTGTATAGATTGTATTTCATTTTCATCTAATCTTGATTTTTCTACTAAAAATTTTACTATTTACCAAGTGAATCATGATTGGTTATAAATGAATCGTGATTGGTTTTTCAATTGAATTTTATGTTTCTAAAATTTCCTCTATATAGTTTCTTGAGTTATTTGGATTAGACATTACTTATTAGTAACCATAGATTAAAACAATGAAAATTTTGTGAATTAGAAATTTGATTACATTTATTTTAATATACATTAAAATTTTGATGTATTACTACATTTTCAAATGAAAAATAACTATTTAGTTTAACATGTGAGCCATTGATAGGTTGAGTATATCATAGCCCTTCTCAAATGAAATAGGACCATACCCTTCAAATTTGATCTTTGATCGTGAAGGCATCAAATATTTCTGGCAGAAAATAGCGAAGATTCTCTGTAAAGTAGGTAGGGGCTATCAATATGGTTTTAATTAAAAAATAAAATGGAATGGACATGTAATAAAGGCCATTAAATTTACGAGGTGATGGAGTATGCAATTTTTTAATAAGAGGAAGTTATTAAAATCATGAAATGTAGCCAGGATGATCATAACCATCAATCTGTTCAACATTAGAAGTGAAACCACGGGTGACTGAGACTTGGGAGGCTTCCAGGCCCTCTCTATTCCTGATTGGGCCAGTTCCTGTTATGGAAAGAGAGTTATCCAACGATTACTGATCAACAGCCTACTCTCAAATCTCCAGAATTCTTCACATTTTCTGAAAACCAAGTCATATTGTTCCATTTTTAGATTGGACTCCTTTACCCATCGTCATGTCTTTAACGAAAGTATTTAGGTTCAGAAAAGAAGACCCTCCGGGAAGTGCAGCCTTCCTTGCAGACTCTTGGATAACGAGAACGTTGTCCCTCAACATCTTTCCTTCTGGTGTTCTCATCATTCTCGTCACAACATCCTCTACCTCTTCTTTCATCACCACCTTCTGGTTATCTACCTCCACATCCTCAAAATCCAGGCCGATTTTCCACACTTCCTTGGCGAATCTGCAGTCGAGAAACTGATCGGCACTGTATGGGAATCCCACTACGGGAACTCCCATGCTCATGCTCTCCAAAGTAGACTTCCATCCGCTGTGTGTGAGGAGCAATCCCACTGAAACATGGGCAAGGACTTTTGACTGTGGCGCCCACTTCACAAACAGTGCCCTCTCCCTTGTTCGTTCCTCAAAGCCCTCATGTAAAATAGCAGCCTTGCCCTCTGCGATATCCAAACGGAGAACCCACAAGAAAGGTTGTCCGCTGCCCTCTAGCCCGAGAGCCAACTGCTTCAGTTGTTGCTCAGATTTCATAGCGATGCTTCCAAAGGAAACGTATATAACTGATCCCGGCTGTTGCATATCCAACCATTTCAGGCAGCTCTCCTCCTCCTCCTCCCACAGGCTGCTGTAGAAATCCCTCCCTTCTAAAAAACTGGGAAGAAACAGAGGTCCAACGGCCACAGCAGGACAGCCATTTAAAGACAGTGCTGTTATTGCTTCCTTCCCTTCGAGCTCCTCGAACGTGTTCACTAATACGTAGTCGCCTTTACTTTGCTTCTGCGATTCATAGAGAAAAGCATTGAATCTACTGTAGGGTGGATCCTGAGCGCGATAAGCGCATGCCAGGTCTGTTGGCTTCAATGGTGGGATGTTGCCAGGAAGACAAGTGATGAGTTTTTCTGGATTTTTGGCTTCGCTTACTGAAGTTACAAACACAAGGACAGTTATTATCTTTGCAGAGCAAATTAAAATAATAGAATGAAGCATTCAGGATATACGAAGAGTTTAAAAGAGAAAACAATATCAATTAGCGTTTTCATTTTTCATTTCAATCTTTTATACACCAGAGGTCATAATAATAGTCGTGCTTAAATATATAAAAATGCAAAATAAATTCACATAAACCTATTATAATTTTTTTTTACTCTTAAGAAATCTAAAAATGGAATAAAATATATTGTATATTTAACTTGTATATTAACTAGACTGTATATTAACTATACTCTTAGAAGTTAAGTAAAAATCATGATTGGAATTGGAATTAAGTGAATAGTTGTATCATCAATAGAATTAAGGTTATAGTTCTAGAATAATTGTATCTAATAATGGAAACCTCAATTTTACTAATCAAATGTTAACAAAATTATTTTTTATTTTTTGAAATTATTAAGTATCAATTTTGGAGAAAGTACATACAATCAATCTGCACATTACACTTGTCTCATTATAGTCTGTAAATGAAAAAACATATATGATAGTCTATGGAGCATGGGAACCCTCCTCCTGAAGTTCTCTAGGGAACTTGGGAACTTGTACGGAACTTTCCCAATCTAATGGGAACCTTTCTGGATGATTGAGAACTTTTACAATTTAGAATCGTGAACTTCGGAACTTATTTCCTAATCTTTGTTTACAGCTGGTGTTACAGTATTCACTAGTCCCCAAGTTGAATTACCACTAATTAATAATAAATGTAAGTCTATTTATAACTTTTAATATATTATTAAATAAAATATAAGTAAACTTGTGCAAAATAGGTGATAATTCACCCAAAATTCTACTATATATAACATAAATAACTATATCTATAAAAATATTATTTATTCAGCAATTTCACAAAATCTAACAAAGCCAACCATGAATATTTTATGGTCTATTCATAAATTTTATAAAAACAAAATTCCCAACAATCAAATTAAAATGAAAAAAAAATGAAATTAATAACTCAAATATACTTTAGCAATATGTGGGAAAAAAGGAATTAGTGTAGCATTAAGAAAATCTATATTTGATATAGATAGGAAATGGAGAGACATACCGTTTACGGGAATATGTCCCTCAGAAACAAGGAAGTTGGCGTAGCATTGAGAAATAGAAGCAGCAGCACATTGAGGCCAGAAGATAACCCTCCGCACTTTCATATTTCTTGCAACTTCCTCCGTGCAAGACATGAAGGCGTCAGTGACGATGAACGTGATGGGTGGAAATGATGGTGATTTCCCATCAGATGTGCGAAGGAGGCCCTCCAACGCGGGGCCTAATTTTTGAGCGGAATGAAGTAACTCACCCCGGTTGGAGGTGCGACGATGGTCGGGCGGTAACCCATCTGGAATACACAGAAATCGAATTCTCGAAACTTGCTGCTCCGAATTGATATCCTCTCTGGAAACAAGAGATTTAGATTTCTTTGAAGCTTCCACCATTCGTTTGTGTATCCAGTCAGTATTGACGAAAGTGACAAAAACTCCCCGAATTGCCAGCAGATGGGCCAAATTGATGAGGGCATTAACATGACCCTGTGCAGGATACGGCACAATCACTGCATGCAAAGCCTCTTTTCCCTGTTGACTCATCATATTCATATGATTATTGCTACGCATTATTCGTTCCTTTTCGCTTAATCCGGAACCAGAGTTTACTGATATGGATTTGAGCTGCAAATTATGGGTCTGCACCTTCTACCCTGGAGCTCAGGTCTTATAATCCGCATACAGTGGTGGCCAGCGGATTGTAAAACAAGATTTCCACGCGTTAACATCTCTTTAACCGAATAGTTGCATCAATTGAATTTTAAAAACGAAGCACGTACTTGGTTCATGAATTGTTTGATATATGGTGTCACCATCAAATATAATTATTGCTCTACCCCGAGTGAAAGTCTTTCCCCGAGTGAAAGTCTTTCCAGTAAACATGGATTGCCTCAACTTCAAATTATGGAAATTTTGACATCACTTTTAAACACATGTTAAAACCAAAAGGTGTCATCTCATAGTTAAATCTAGAAACTTAAAAAAAATCTCACCAAAATATATAAGTATATTCCTAAAAGAAAAACCAAATACTTAATATTCATAAAGTAATCATAGTATAATGCCAACTTTCATCACTAGATATTTGATGGCATCCTCAACCTCAAATTATGGAAATTTTGACATCACTTTTAAACACATGTTAAAACCAAAAGGTGTCATCTCATAGTTAAATCTAGAAACTTAAAAAAAAATCTCACCAAAATATATAAGTATATTCCTAAAAGAAAAACCAAATACTTAATATTCATAAAGTAATCATAGTATAATCCCAACTTTCATCACTAGATATTTGATGGCATCCTACTGATAAGAAATACAAAGTTGAAGTCTACGAGGACCACTTAATCTTAGCAATAAAAAAAATCATCATCCAACGGTACCCATTTGACAGGATCCCCTCCCGAGGAAAAGTCTCTCTAGTATATAAGGCACTCCGTTGGTTGATGTCATAATTTCCATAATTAGAAGTGGGCTGGCTTAAATTTATACATTATACACGCCCCTTTCCTTAACGTTTCCATAACTCTACGGTTTTCATAAGAACTAGATCCGATTTATGTACGTTGCATTCATTAAACTCAACCTACACCATTGGATCGGGGGATCCATGAGCAAGTGCACCCTGGCCTATAACATAGTCAACTCCTCTCTACTTCACTTAGCACCCTTAGCTCTCTAGTCTAGATAACTCCTCTTCACTTCACTCAATCCTCTACTCATTTCAAGATTGTATACTTGTATATGTCGGTATATGCTGGGAATAAGTGTTCTGGAGGAGGATGATCACTTCCATTCCTTCTTTTGTGTTTGGATGAATGTGACTAGGAATGACAGTGTTATTATAAATTATGTGACCTTTGTGATGGTTTGGTTCAGTTTCCTTATAGTGCAATGAAGGATGCTTCCAGAGTTACTACTAGGAAAAATGAAGTCCACATGTGCATTTATCTATTTGATACATGGTATAACTTATCAAGGTTGAAAATTGTGAAGGTCCCCATAATGGTTTTTCATTTGTAGGGTTGTGTCAATGTCTCTCTTCTTATTGCTAACTATTTGACAATGACGATAAAAATATTTTTGAGAAGAAATAAATGAGCTCCAAAGCACTAATGGGATTGTGAAAAAAAAATATTCCATTTGTGTAGAGGTATTGAGGGGATAGTATATCATATTATGCTATCATCTATTTTACTCGAGTCTAAGAATTAATTGCTTGTGATGCGGGAACATCTAACATAATGTCCGACTAGTGGAGACCAACCTAGAGAGGCTGACTAAAAGGATCCTAATGACCTTTCGAATGAAGGGAATGGGAACTATGTGAGTTCAGATGGTCGTGTTGAAGCATATTAGTCAATAGAGAAAGTTGATTGATAAATTGGTCTGGTTTGAGGATAGAAAGGTTGAGGTGACCAATTACAATTGTGAAAGGAGTGGAAGGAATTTGGAAGGAAAGCAAGGGAAGTCGAAGCCTAGATGGTTGTGGAAGACCAAAAGATGACTTATGCTGGAGAGACAACCCACAGTTGAAGAATAAAATCTAGTCGACGAACTAAGATAGTCGGCGGCGAAGCCAACGAGTGATGATACTGGCCAAGTTGTGGTCGAGCTAAGAGACCAACCGAGTACTGGTTAAGGAAAGTAACCAGATGGCGAGGGTGAATTCAATTGAGTGATGCTTGGAGAAAAATCCAATTGTAATTGGTCACGGAAAAGAGGAGGTCAATGAGAAAAGGTCAACATGACAAAATATACAGTCAATTAAGGACCAGTAAGGTCAGGTAAATCGATGATGGGTCAAGCCAAAAGAATATGGAGATCATTGGAGGCAGGCCTACTAGTGAAAGAGGAAGGGTTGGATTAAGACCGCCTGATAGAGGAACAAAGATTCATGATTGGAGATGACTCCATAGAAATAATGAAGTTTGTAGTTTCAAAATGGGTGAATAGAACCAACACACATTAGTAGGTCATAGAGGAGGCATAGAAGGCATGAACGTTGCAGTCGATAATTGATGAGGCCGTCGAGTACTAGTTGTGAGTCTACCCAAAAAAAAAGCCAAAGGAATTAGAGAAACCAGGGTAGGTCACAGGGTAGTTGCAACATTTAAAGCAGAGTAATGTCAGTGGTTGAGGACACTAGCTGCAACTGTGTGTCAAGGATGTTTCCATAGGAATCCAAACGATTTTAGAAGATTCCTAAGTGGGAAAGTAAGGTGGTGTAAATTTGTCTAAATAGGGGTAGAGGTAGTGAAAATGCAGTTCCTAATTTTGTAATGAAGAATGACCATTGAAATAGCCTTTAAACTAGAGGCTATGTATTAACTATGTGTCTATGAACAAAGAATCCTCACTAATTATCAACATGTGTGTAAACTGATTCGATGAATTCGATATAAACCATAATTTTTTGGTAGTTGCTTGATTGTGTTGGGTGTTCACCTCATGTTCTATTGTGTACTTTGATCTAACAATGCCCCTCCAAGGGGTTTTTCTATTAGTTTCTATCAAAGAAGGAATTTATCCTCCTTTAGGGTCCAGTTGTGATTGGAAATGGAGAATATTTCTAGTTGCAGTTGGAAGGGAACCTAGTTGCAATTGGGTGCAAAAACAACTCCAACTGTAGTTTGGTAGAGATGTGAGAGCAGAGATAGCTCCCATGGGAGGTGAAGTATATTTATCCAAATCCCATTTGTAGAGTGAAAGTGACAATGCACATTGAAAATAAGTTGTAACTCAACAACTATGGTTGTGGGTACGGTTGCAAGAGGAAGAACCAAAGGACCGGGATGACTCCAACAACTGCGTTGGGAAGAGTCGACCGATAATGTAACACCCCGGTTTTGACCCCATGGTAGTAAGATTGTACATGATGTATGTATTGTATTTGAATCATGGCAAGGAGGTCAAGGCTAAGGCCCTACCATTGATTAAGGTTTTGTGGATAGGTGATCAAGGTTGATACCTATGGTTTTGGTGCTAAGTCAAGCACATAGCATTTTGAATATCACGTAAATGCATAATTTAATAAAATACCATAGCTAGCTATGGGATTGCAACGTCAAAGAGATGGGGGCATGATTACATAAGGGATAGGGTGGGGAGTTAGTCAAACCCCCTGAGTGAATAGGGTGTAACCAGATGTCAATGGGGAAACCCATCAACCCTCAACTACCTTTTGTCCTCTATCCTCAATCATTAATTTATTCAAGAAGTTGGATGAGGAAGTTAATGCCTTGGGTAGAGCAAGGCATGGTTGTTTGATTGTTTGACTAAGAAATCCTACAAGTCTGTATTCTGGCGAAGCTGCATTCTTGCTTCTGCAGCAAGGAAGCACGTGATGTGTTCCAATCTGTCCTTTCTCCCAAACACATGAAGGTTTTATTGTTCCCGAGGGCCAGGGATTGTCATTATTCTATTCATTCAACCATCGAATTCATTTTTGTTGTTCGTTGAGCCTGCTTGCAGAGTCGTGTTCTATTCCGTGTTGTTCATGTTGGTCATTCAATCTTGTTTGAGAAACTCATGGTATTGTTGAGTAAATGGGAAGTGGAGATCACTCGATTTTATGAGTATAGTCCTCTGTGGTCTCCCAAGTGTTGTTGTGCAGTAATACATTGTTAAAAATAGTTTGTTTCACTCTCCTAAGTCACAAAAGGTGTCTTTGTAGTGGTTTCCACTATTACAAAGTGAGTGAATCATGTGTTGTATGTTTCCCTGTGGTTTGTTGTGTTGTGCACCTGGTTTGGGTCTAAACTGTATACAAGACTTAGGAGTGGAAGAGACGTATAATATTATTGATAAACCTAATGTGGAACCTGAAAATAAGATAAGAGTGGTTGGTGAATATTCTCTACACATCTTGAAGAGCACTAGAAGGGAAGGTGTATCCCAAGGTACCGTGGAGAAAATAAGGGGACACTTTCTTGTGTTGGGTGTGTAGGAAACATGGATTCCAGGACAGATAGATCTTGTGAAGGTGTCCTCAGCTCTATGGATGAACTCACTCTTAATATTTCATATGCTAAGCTAGATTATCAGCATTCAATTTCAATTTCATAACAAAAGCATATAGACAGGATCACTAAAAGAAACAATATCACAAGATCAACACAGATTTACCATGGGAAAACCCTAATGGGAATAAACCAGCAAAATATTCCTCAATATAGATGATCCAAAGATAAAAGTTAAAACCCCAGACTGATCATTCTCCTCCTTGCAGCTACAACTATCTCTCTCTCTCTCTCTTATGCGCTACACAAGTGAATGGGTGTGTGTAGAAATGAGGAGAGCCTCACTTCGATTGATATTTTTATGTTCACTTGACAATTCACTCCAACAAGTCGACCCCACTAAAACTGATTGGGCCGACTTCTCTAGGAGGAATCTAACAACTTAATATTATATTAATTAGGGTGTTAATGACCCGACTTACAACGGAGGTAATTTCCTCATGACTCTTAGTAATTCTCCCGATAGGAACATTGGGGTATAATGAAATACAAATGATTCTCTCGATAGGAACATCGGGGATAATAAGTGAATACACTTCAAAGTTACAGTAATTCAACACTCCCCCTTAACGAGAAGGGTATTCTGCAACAACATCAACAACAACAGCATGAGAAGGAAAGAGATCATCTTTAACGTCATCAGGGTGATACATCTATAAATCATAGGAAGCTTTTCAACATATTTGACATATAGTCTTCATCTTCAATTATAGTAGCAGCAACACTTTGATTGACAACATCATCGTCAACATTTTAGTCTTCAGAAGCAACATCATCAATAGTACTTTGACCTTTCGATCATCATCATCATCATCAACAATTCTATGAGCAACACCATCAGTGACACTTTGATCATTCAATCAGTAACATCATCATCATCATCAACAACCTTCAATCCACAATACGAATACGAAAGTCTTCAGATCCGTTTTGGACTTAAGTCAAGGGATGATACAATCCTACCACATTCTCGGCAACCGAATTCACCAGATACAATTACGGGATAATCACTCCCTATCACTTTAGGACTAATTCCAAGGATGATGCAATCCTACCACATTCACAGGGACCGAAGCCTCTGGATACATTGTGAACAAAAGTTCAAGGATGATGAAATCCCACCACATTCACAGGGACCGAAGCCTCCGGATACATTCTGAACAAAAGTTCAGGGATGATGCAATCCCACCACATTCACGGGGACCGAAGCCTCCAGATACATTCTGAACAAAATTTTAGGGATGATGTAATCCCACCACATTCACGGGGACCAAAGCCTTCGGATACATTCTGACCAAAAGTTCAGGGATGATGCAATGCCACCACATTCACGAGGACTGAAGCCTACGGATACATTCTGAACAAAAGTTCAGGGATGATGCAATCACACCACATTCACGAGGACTGAAGCCTCCAGATACATTATGAACAAAATTTCATGGATGATGCAATCCCACTATGTTCTCGAGGACCGAATTCACTGGATCACTTTAGAACGAATGTTCAGGGATGATACAATCCTTCTTATTTCTCGGAGACATAAGTCTATGGATCACTTTAGGATAGATGTCCAGGGATGATACACTCCCACTGCAACATCACTACTCCCCCTTTCGAGGAAGGTCTTTCCGAACAACACCAAGCTTGTCTTTAAAGTATTCAAACTTTACTTGAGAGAGAGGCTTTGTCAACACATCAACAACTTGTTCATCGGTACTCACATACTGGAGCTTTATGGCTCCCTTCTGCATCATATCTCAAATGTAGAAATACTGAATTTCTATGTACTTTGACCTATCGTGGAACACTAGGTTCTTCGTCATCTTTATACAGCTTTGGTTATCACTTATAATCACAGTAGTATCCAACTCCAGGTTGAATAAACACGACATCAGCTTCTGAAGCCATATGGATTCACAACTAGCAGAGAAAGATGCTATATATTTTGCTTCAGCCATGCTAAGAGCAACACTGCACCATTTCCTGCTAAACCATGAAATCATAGCAGACCCCAGACTATAACATCCACCTTATGTACTTCTTCTATCTAAGACACTTCCAGGACAATCTACATCTGTATAGCCATACAAATTGTAATCATGGTTTCCTTCATAGTATAGACCAAAGTCTATAGTACATTTCAAATATCTCATCACATGCTTTGTAGCTACCAAGTGAATACGTCTAGGGTGAACTAGGTACTGACTCAATGTGTTCACAACAAAACAAATCAACGACCCAGTAATCTGTCTGTATTGAGTCACATCCACCAATTCTGGTGATTCATCAGCCAACAACTTTAGGTTGGTATCCATGGGTGTGGCCATGGATTTACATTCCAACATATTGAATCTTTTCAATATTTCCAATGCATACTTTCCTCGCGAGAAATATTCCTTCTGAGTTCTGTCATACCTCCAGACCTAGGAAATAATGCATTAACCCAAGGTCTTTCATCTCAAATTCTTCAGCGAGCTTCTTATTGCATTCCACAATCTATTTCCCATTCCCTATCAGAAATAGATCATCCACATATAGTAATATGATGACAAGTTCATCTTCTATAACCTTGTAGTAAATTTTAGGATCGGCTTTCTTCTTGGTAAAGTCTAAGCTCATTAGGAAACTATCTATCCTTCCATACAAAGCTCTAGTAGCTTGCTTCAGATCATACAGGGAATTCTTCAACTTGCATATGTGAGTCCGCCTGTCTTCAACTTCAAATACGTGTGGCTATTCTATGTATACTTCTTCTTCAATCACGCCATTCAGGAAGGTTTTCTTCACATCCATCTGGTGTAAGTCCCACTTCATCATGGATGCAAGTGCCATGATAGCTCTAATCAAAGTATACCATGCTACTAGTGCAAATGTTTCTTCATAATCAATTCCCTCTTTCTGAGAGAAACCTTTGGCCACAAATCATTCCTTGCACTTCTCGATACTTCCGTCAGCTGCATGTTTTATCTTGTAGATCCATTTGGAGGATACTGCACTCTTTCCTTCTGGTTTGGGAACTATATGCCAAACATCATTCTTCATTATTGATTGGTACTCTTCTATCATTGCTTCTACCCACTCTTTCTTCTGTACAACTTCTTCATAGTTTGTTGGTTCTTGATCTATGAGATCACACATCAAAGATGCATAGTTGGAAAATGTCTTGGGCTTCTTGTTTATACTCATGGAGCCTTCAAGAGCTCCATATATTTTTGTTTCTTGTATAATTTCTTTTTCCCAAGCAGGCGTTCTCTTCCGTGATATTTCCATCATAGGGGGTTCTTCTCGTTCTATCATATCATGATATTCAGGTTCTTCATCGTGAGGGAGGAATGTAGCCTCTACATTTCTGGGAGGTGCATCTTCCTCATACACTTCTTCATGTTGACATTTTCTGGATCTCTTGAGAGCTGCTTCTTCATCGAATGTTACATCTCTATTGATTTCCATGTGATGGAATCCAGGAATGTAAATTCTAAATGCCTTGGACACTTCACAGTATCCAACAAATATTCCCTTCTTTCCAGAAGGGTCCAACTTGGTTCTTTTATCTTTCGGTATATGAACATATATTGGACAACCAAATATCTTGAGGTTAATTACCTCAGGCTTCTTTCCTGTAAACATCTCTTCTGGAGTCTTGAATCCAAGAGCACTGTGAGATAATCTATTATGTACATAGACAACAGTTCTTGTTTCTTCTGCCCATAGATGCATTGGAATATCTTGATCATATATCATTGTCCTCCATGATGGTTATGTTATTTCTTTCTGTAACACCATTTTGTTGAGGATTGTAGGGAGTAGTTACTTCCCTCTTGATTCCAGCATCTTTGGAAAAGGCTTCAAATTATTTTGAATTATACTCTCTGCCATTGTCTGATCAGAGTGTCTTTATTCTCTTGTCTGAAAGATTCTCTATCAAGGATTTGAATTCCTTGAATTTCTCAAACACCTCGCTCTTTGCTTTCAAGAAGTATATCCATGTATTTCTTGAATAGTCATCAATAAATGTAATATAATATTCAAAACCACTCAAAGATGTGGAGGAAATTGGATCACAAACATCTGAATGAATCAAATCCAACGTACCTTTAGTTTTTGTTTCACTCTTCGGAAATGGATTCTTGTTATTCTTTCCTTTCACACATCCTTTGCAAATTCCTTCATGGTTCATATTAAAGTCTGGTAATCCCGTCATTACTTTGTTCACATGAGGTAGTGATTTGTAATTGATGTGGGAAAGCCTTCTATGCCACAGTTCACTAGGGTTTGTGGACTCATGAACAAGGGTTGTTTCTGAATGTCCCTTGAGTTTATACAGGCCTCCTTCTTCTTCACAAATGACAATTGCATCTTCAATTGAATTTCCTTTGGGCCACATGAGTACTTGGCCATATATGAATGCAACTCTGAATCCTTTCTTATCTAGAGCTGAGATACAAAGTAAATTATTCTTTAAAACTGGTGCATATAAATTTTCCTTCATCTTTAGGGGATTTCCTTGTAGCTTGCTTCACTGATTCCTTTGATTGGATTATAGTACATATTCTTTTGCATCTTCTTCTCTTGCTTGATTTCTTCGAGGTCATTTCTCTTCTTCTTATTCATCCTCATATTCAGCTAGATGTGCATGATGTCTTTTGTTGTTGTAGTTCCTCTTCTTGTATTCTTGTCTCTTCAAAGGATAATTTATGGCAAGGTGTCCTATCTTATCACAATGAAAACATTGAAAGATGGAGTAGTCTTTATTGGAGATACTTTCTCTTTTTCTCTGGAACTTTCTGGGAGGTTGAGACTCCATATGGTTTCCCTTCTTGAATTTGGGTTGAATTATTCTTTTCTTGGTATGGGTGGCTAGGGCTTGATCATCCTCATTTAGTAGAGCTTCTCTATTTGCCACTTTAGTCTCTTCTTGAATACAGTATTCCCATACAACATCAAATTTCATGCTTTCCTTCGTGGCACACATCATCTGGATGAATGACTCCCAGGGTCTAGTGAGACCATTGAGAGCAGTCATAACCAATTCATCTTCATCAAGTTGGTCTCAAATGGCTTCTAGTTGTTCCTTGAACTGAAAGACCCTTGTGAAGTAGTCCTGGATGAATTCTCCATGACTCATCTTGGTGTTATTCAACTGAACTCTTAGATTCATCTTTCTGTTGATGTTTCTTCCTTCGTGCATTCTTTCTAGGGAATCATACATTTCTTTCAGAGTCTTCTTGGATGAAACTTGAGAGATCAAGTGATCCTTGATGGAGTCAGCGATAATCCTTTGTGCCCTAATCATATCCTTTCTTTGGTTCTCCTTAGCTTCAACCTCTTCAGGTTCTGCAACCTCATCCTTGATATATTTCTCAAGATTAGTCTCCTTGGGAATGAGACCAATTATGTATTTCCATGCTCTGTAATTCTCTATGCCTTCTAGCTTGTCCTCAAGCTTGGTGCTTGGGGCCATCTTGACAGGAGATCACAAAAAATAAAAAATCTGGAAAATAAGAGACTAATCTTACCAGGATATGCGCTTGAATGAGGTGAGTTGACTGGTGTGCTTGGTTTCTAGAGATCTCAAGTCTTCACCTTTCAAATATGACTTGTGAGATTCAACACTGCATCTTCTAGCAGTTTTTTGGTTCACTCGATCTGCAGTTTTTTTGGTGCAATGTCAAACTAGGGTTTGACTTTTTGGGAGATTTGCTCCTCCAAAAACTTCGATCCTGGGCTCAAAAGATGCACTCCAGGAGGGTGCAACTTTCCATGCACTCAGTTCTTCAAAAATCAAAATGTTCCCGAAACCCTAATTTCTTGTTGGGGAGAGAGAGAGGTCTTTTTCACCTTGTGAAAGCTATCCTATTCAGGTTAGCTCTGATACCATGTTAAGATTCCATATGCTAAGCTAGATTATCAACATTCAATTTCAATTTCATAACAAAATCATATAGACAGGATCAGTGAAAGAAACAGTATCACAAGATCAACAAAAATTTACCCTAGCAAAACCCTAATGGGAAAAAACCAACAAAAGATTCCTCATTATAGATGATCAAAAGACAAAAGATAAAACCCTAGACAGATCCTTCCCCTCCTTGCAGTTACAACTATCTCTCTCTCTTATGCGCTACACAAGTGAGTGCGTGTGTGTAGAAATGAGGAGAGCCTCACTTCTATTCTATTCTTCTGTTCACTTGACAATTCACTCCAATAAGTCTGTCCACTAAAATTGACTCGGCCAAATTCTATAGGAGGACTCTAACAACTTAATACTATATTAATTAGGGTTCTAATGACCCAACTTACAATGAAGGGAATTTCCTCATGACTCTTATTAATTCTCCCGATAGAAACATCGGGGTATAATGAAATATAAATGATTCTCCCAATAGGAACATCGGGGATAATAAGTGAATACACTTAAAAGTTACAATAATTTGAAATTCACTAGCTTAGCAGTTCTTCCTGTCCACTGGCTTAGCATCCTGATAAGCCCAACTAGCTAGCTTGGTTGAATAGCCTGTGAAACCCAACAGTGAGATGGCTTGGCTAAGTAGCCTATGAAACCCATCTGTTGGCTTGGTTTTGTCTTGTTGTGCATTTGGCATTACGTAATCCTTGGTTGGATAGCTTGTGAAACCCAATTGTGAATGATGGCTAGGCTAAGTGTCTGATAAACCCATATGTTGGCTTATCTGGTCCTTGTTATAAATGTTGGCTTGACTTTGTACAGTTTGTGAAACCCAACTGCTAGATGGCTTGGTTGTGTGGCCTGTGAAACCCATCTATTTGGCTTGTTTTCCTACAATCTGATAAACCCAATTTCTTGTTTGCTTGGCTAGAGAGTCTAATAAACCCAACTGAAGGTTGTCTTGACTTTGTGTGTTTTGATATGGATGTGCATGAGTTTGTTGTTCTCTAGTTCCTTGTGGAAATCATGCCCAGCTCGGGGGTGGCAGTGATGTTAAGAAATTAATGAACACACTAGCCTATGGTTGGGTGGAATGTTGCAGCGATATAGCTAGTTGCGAGACAACATTCATCTTTAAGATAAGTATTCTTTGGTATCTTATCATGCAATGTATTTGCTTATGAGTTATTATGATCATGTTGAATGCTTATTGCTGGTTAAGTAGAATTTTACTTTTGTATCTGCCTTGTGTTTTTGCAATTCATTTTCCTAAGTTCATGGAGGATAGAATCCTGTTACAGAGTCAGGAGGTAGCTGATTTAGTGTTTGTGACCCTTAGAATCGGCCTAAGGGAGGCGGAAGGCAGAAATCGAAAGAAGGAAAGTTGAACAAGGCATAATTTTTGTGTTTTTGCACCCTAGGATCCGCCTATGGAAGGCATAAAGGTTAGTTGAGAAAAAGGTAGAAAGAGTGTTTTCTTATTTCCGAAGTCCGAGGTCGGAAAGCGGAAGTGCGAAAGTCTGAAGGTAGAAACACTACAAAAAATCCTGGAATTAGCATCCATTTTTAGTGTAATTTTTTTTTACATTGAGTGGTCAAACTAGACACTAAATGGGATGAGTCATGGACAAAACTTAAAGCGTCTAAAAAAATGTCTCTTTTTGCTTCCTAGATAGCATCCTTTATGACGTCCAAAATAGCGTTTATTTTTTTGCTTCCAGAATAGCGTCCAACTTTGCTTCCTAAATAACATCCTATTTTGCTTCCTAGCGAGTGTCTTCTTTGCTTCTTAAATGATGTCCCCGTTAGGGCCATATTTTCATCCTTAATAGCACCATGTTAGCATCCAATATTTCATCCATTTTTTCTACCACTTTAGCATCCTATTTCACGCCATGTCTTACTTCCAAATATGTGCCAATTTTTTCTTCCAAATTTGCACCAATTTTTGCTTCCTTTTTTTGCATCATGTTTTGCTACCAAAATGACGCCAAATATTTCTTCTATTGTTGCACCATATTTTTCTTCCTATGTAGCACAATTTTTTTCTTCCAAAATAACGTCTTATTTGTATACCATATCAACGCCATGTTTGGATTCATCATTAGCGCCACATGTTGCATCCTTTTTAATGCCTAGTTTCGCGTCTAATTTTGCTACCATATCAACGCCATGTGTGTCTTCATCATTAGCACCACGTGTTGCATCATTTTTAATGCCTAGTTTCGCATCTCTCATTTTTTACTCACTAATTTAATCATTTTTCGTAATTTTATATACGAATTTTGGTCATGTTTTTAGGTCACTTATGTCTCATTGTTTGGTCACTTATCTATTATTTTTTGGTTACTAATTTAGTTTTTTTTAAACCGATATTATAATATCATTAGGGCATGGAGGAATCAAACCACCAACGTCCTTCTTGTAAGGCAGGCGTCTTATTTTGCTACCATATCAATTCCATGTTTGGCTTCATCATTAGCTCCACGTGTTGCATCCTTTTTAATGCCTAGTTTTGCATCTCTCATGTTTTGGTCACTAATTTAATCATTTTTTCGTAATTTTATATATGGATTTTGGTCATGTTGTTTGGTCACTTATCTCTCATTTTTTGGTCACTTATCTCTTAATTTTTGGTTACTAATTTAGTTCTTTTTAACTGATATTATAATATTATTAGGGCATGGAGGAATCAAACCACCAACCTCCTTCTTGTAAGGCAGGCACTCTTCCATTGAGCTAGCAATGTTTAAGAATTTGAGAACCTAACTTATAGAGTCCTCTATAACGGTAAAAAGGATCAATCACAACTTTGAGTATCTAATGGTTGGAAAATGATTATAGATTGTATAAGTTCACAATACATGATCAAGTTATGAAATCCATAAACCTTTTATAGGAATTTTGAACAAAAATCAATAAATTGGCTTAATGGGATTGCAAAAATAACTATTACCTAGCAACCAGAAGTGTACCACTATATGAGACCTATCAATAACAGTTATATTAGTGTGGATGCCAAGGATATAGTAGATAAGCATGATCATACTAGAGCCATGTATAAGTGGAGCAACAAGGAGAATCAAAAGAAGATGATCAACCCAATAGTTGGTGCCTCACATGGATCCTATCCAACATGGGATGAGCAAAGGTCATTTTTCCATCAAGCTAATGAGTATCCACAATGACAAATGGTTAGAATATATTGTGATGCCAATTCATAATGTTTATTTGCTTCCGAGGGTGATGTTGCAATGCTTTCACTGGGAGATCTACATGATCCCCAAAAACATTGGATATAAGCATATTCATGGGGCTATACAATATAGAAATGAGGATGAACTTTCAATCCCATTGGTGGAATATATGGCAGTCTTTTAGGACAGTCATACATCAAGCAAATACAAGTTCCTTTAAAATGTGCAAAGGTAGGAAGCTCCTTCCTAATAACCAATGTATTAGGAATGGAAATAAATAAAAAATGGAATAAAACAAGTCTCATGATGAGACTTATAATCCATAGTAAAACTTGTATTTTAATTCTGACATATTTGTTCCATAGTTTTTTCTCATATAATGAAAAATATCAGAAGAAAACAAATACATAAGATGAAAAGTAACTTTTCCTGAGAAGAATTATATGCCAACCTAGGCCTGTTTATAGCTCTCATTTCAAATTCAACCATTTGTCTTCTAAATGTAAGGCAATAATTTCTCACAATAAAGTTTGTATGGTCTATAAGGTTGGGTTTAGCACTATTGAATCATATGTGTATGGTCTAGTCAAGATTTGGATGATAGAACCTTGTTAAGCAAAATGGGTGAATCAGTATGAGTACAAGTGAAGTATGTTCTTTAAACCAATGAAACCCTTAAAATGACCTAATTGAAGGTCAGCCACAATAATTCTTGAGGAAAAATTAAATTGTATTTTTGAAGAAATGTGTAAGGTTGTACCAAGACTAGTTGCAAAAAAAGGCATGACATACTACCATTCGATGAGTATTGAAGATATAATAAGGCATCTCTGAGATCGAACCAAAACAAGGCCAAAGGAGTAGGACCGGTGAATGGGACTGAGGAGGTTAATGAAGAATAATGACAATGGGTAATCAAGATAATTTTTTGGCATAAGTAATTAATGTTCAATATTGATTAACCTTTTTTGGGTATTGTGAAGCCTTGATTTCATTTTGCTGTTCAATATGGTTGTATTTCCAAATTTGTTTTATCAATAATAGCTTATGTATGGTTGTATTTCATTTTATTTCACTTGATGTATGTTGCAAAATTGTATTAATCTTTAGGTTATATTTATAAAATTAAACACTTTAATGACTTATGCTCTGACTTTCAATTTTTATGTATTCTAATACAAATTTTGTATTATTCATGCTGGGGTCCCCTATGTTGAAGACCCCGACACACCCTTCGACATTTTCTAAATTTTAGGGGGGTACTTCTACATATGTCATTTCTGTGTTTCCCCACTCCAGTGTCCCTGCATCCCGTAAACTTGGGGGAACATTGGTTATAACAATAGACATCTACCCTAATCTGTAAGAGTTTCCTTCATCATTATTTCAACAATTGGACAAGTTGAGCATATGCTATGTTATATTTCGAAAGTAAACAAGTAACTAACCATATTCTTGTAAAAGGGGCAAAAGAAAATGAAAGAGCTTCAATATATCAACAAAGGAACAAAATAATTCACAGCGGAATTCCAGAATATGTTAGCATCCATGAGCCATGCCCACATTACATGGGTAGTTTGACAGTGCACAACTTTCAGAGGCGAGAGAACTTAAGCACGTAGATGTAGACGAAGAAAACTCTTCAGCTTCCCTTCAAGGAAATTTGTACATGTGCTTGGGTCTTATAGTGTAGGTTGAAACATTGTTGGGTTGATTCCATTGCTATATTTACATTTCACTTTCTACAGATTGTTTTACTATTTAGCTATTTTTTCAGTCCCAGTTGTTTTCCCGACCCAAGTTCCTTACTATTTTGCTGAATGTAATTTCAAGTCCCATAGACCTACTTTGGTCATCTGTGGACATTAGTTTAATTTCATTCTCTTTGTTATTTCATTTTATGACCATAAAATTAGAATCAACCTACTTACTGTAAAATTAAATTTGGTTCTTAACTTGCATAATGGAACCTAGTAGACATATATACAACATCACTTCATGTACTAAGCTGAATATTAATGATACGTTGTTCTTCCTTCATTGTCTCTATCTTCTGCATGTTCTTAGTTAAGTTGTACTTTAATGAGAACATGGACATTAGTAAAAAAAGGTGACATTAATATATGAAGGAGACCCTCACTTAGACATTGTCTAAGAGCTGGAGACTACATCAAAAAGGGTCCCATGGTTGGTCACTAGTAGTGTTAGCTAAAATGGTTGTATGTCTGTCATGATTATTCCCTAAGATGCACTGGAAATCATGAAGCTACCAATTACGTTTCTAACATGCATCCTATCTATTTATAATTCAATTGAACATGGACATTATTTCCTAATTGTGTTTTCTTTGAATTAATTGATTGAATCTAATTTCGATCCTCAAAAGGCTATAAACGTTAACCAATTTATACACTAAAGCAATCAATTGATAAAACTCGACTCCTCTAGAGGAAATGCAGAATAAATTAGACAAATATGCAGCCAATACAAAGACAACAAAAATAAATTGGGGACAAATAACATATAATAAGGGGAACATATGTGTCAAGTATTAACCGCTCATATGCTTCAGGAATGGTAATTCCCTAGTAGCATTGTTGATATGATAGATCTAACTCACTTTTTGTTGTAGACATTTCCATTCCTGGCTGCTTTGCCTACAAAAAATTGGCAACAATTTGCATCAGGTGGTGAAAAACTAATGTAAAAAATCGCTAATAGTTTAAAGCCACTAAAAAGCATCACTTAAATATTGGTATAAAACATGCAACTGATTTGATATGTTGCTTGACTTATACGTAGGTATCTCTTAGACTGCAGCAAGTAATACAAGTGTACAAATTCTTGCATGGCAACTTAGTATCATATCGAACAAGGATTTAAATATTCTGAATTCAAAATCTTGTCCTTTTTCAGACTCTATGATACAACAAAGACACAAAGAGATAAATTTCTCCAGGATGCAGCTGGTCTTCTAAACTAGATGAATATTGGATCCTAAACATGAAAAATTGTTGAGAGGTTCTTATCATTCAATCTTCCCCTAATTTTTCTGACATCCTCAGTCCACAATGATAACAACATTTTTTAGTATTGTTTTCAGAAAAAATAGTGGATTTTGTCCCAATGTACATAAACATGCGCCATTCACTTTCTTAGTGAGCTCACCTATAGTGGGAGTGTACTGGGGTAAAATGAGATAACCAGACATAAGTGGCTTAATCCTTCATACTCTACTCAAAAGAGAGGTGTGCAATGAAAGGTGAAAATAATATACCTAGTTTTAAGAAATACATGGTTTTGTTTTGAGGCTTTTGCCAACAACAAATCAAGCACCGTGTACTTTTGCATCATAAATGGGGACATCTCATGCATAAAGAGCATTTTCCCCTAAGTTGGGATTTCGTAAAGCTTAGGATGTCATCTACAAAACATAGAGAGTAACAACTTTAAATATGCTCCCCATAGAGCATGATGCATCTACATGTGCAAAACTTTGTAAATCATAGGTGCAAAACATTTCAAAAATGAATATCATTTGTGAGTATTCATAATCAATTCCAAACCTTAAATAACACTATATGTGCCTATTTCCTTTCTTGTATGCTTATTTTATTGTCTGAGATCAAGACTCCAAACAAAGAATAAGAAGCACACTGCCAAAAAGGAAGAAACAAAACCTTTGTTTACCAGAAAAAATCCTTTTCCAACACAACCAAAATTGGGCAAAATCTGAGAATACCACATGTTACAGCTGATTTTCCCACACATGGTTGATCATACTTTTATGGCCTTCCCTGTCCCTCTGTACACTCTTTGGACCCCATGGACCATTATTGTACCTTTGATATTTCCAAGATCATCCCTAAAAACACCTATTATTTGTTGTACACAACTTTTAATCCCTTTCTCGCGTATATATGCGGATATTACCCTTAAACCCACTTACATCAGGATGTGTGCATACATCCAAATAATTTTGGAGTTTTACTTGATGTGGATCTGAGTCACTTGTCTCTTGGCCTTCCATATGCCTCGAGATCGCTCGGATTTGACCTTCCATTACCCCATTGAAGCATTATACAAGGAACCGCTTGGATACATTGAAGAAGAGGAATTGAAGAGCAAGAAAATATAGTCCATTGTTGTCGTAGCTTGCTTATACTTGAGTCTGCATCCCTTTGTCCCTTGGATAACTTTGTGTTCTTCCCAAGCTTGCCTTTGCTTGTGATATTTCTATCTAGAGATGGAGGATTGAGGTCATGGAGGCCCAGGTGGACTCAATTTCTCCGGTTCGTAGACATGCCGACAGAGGTTGTCACTTGTGTAATATCTGGTCTTATTAATAGAAATATCTTTTCTTGTCTAATGATGTGCATTTAAATGAATATTAAATTCATGGATGTGTTTAATTGCTTATGCATTATTGATTATATATGATAGAGTAGACCTAACACTATATTATATAGCATGCTTTCTTTGTTTACTGTTGTTGAGAGTGAATTGCTAAAGCAAGCGGGATTGGAAAAACCTCAACAGGGATCTACTTCAACCGTCCAGAATAAGGTATGATTCGAGATCCTTTAGGGTTAAATGTTTTATTTCTCTTGCATGGTGGGAAGGGATTGATTTCTGTGGTTTCTCTGTCTGCTGTGGTACACCCCAAGCCATAGGAAGTTTTCTATATAACAAAATTGGCGACTATACTGGGGAGGTTCATAGTTGTTTTCTTTGGGGTTTTTTTAGCATTCAATGTGCTTGAATTGCTCAGATTTCTCTATTTTTGAATCAGGTCTGGGGACATGTTTTCCCAGTAGTGTCCTATAGGAGTAAATCTTTTCTCAGCTTGTCTGTTTACCTTTTTTCTATCTTTTTCTTCATGTATGCGGGTTTTGCTTTCACAGTCGCGTATACACATGGTTTTTCCTGGAACAGTCACATATGTATGAAGGTTTACTGAGAACAGTCGCGTATGCCTTGATTTTTTGTTTTTTGAGGAATATTAAGTGTTGCTGTGTGAGTTTGGATGATTGATGAGTCTTCTTTGGTACTTTTGGAGTCTGTATACACTGCTATTTCTGACCAGATACTTCTTTTAGTTTGATTTTTGAAAATGTTCTTGTCATTTCATTTTCTACTTTTTGTTTTGAGATTAGTGCATTAGGTCTCTTTTACCTTGGTGATTTGATTGGCTGTTGTCTGAGTAGTTGCAGAGTCTGAGGGTTGTAGAGTCATATTTTTTCTTTTTATCTCATTTAATTCAAAAATACAAAAACATTTTTCTTCTTGCATAGTTATGAATTGTTTTCATTTTGCATTAACATGGTACTTGCATTAGGTTTTCTTGGTGAATATTAGTCAGATTTTCATATAGGAATGATTGCATATACATTTGAAGGAAAAATTTTGCACTTCATGTAGTAGCATACCCTGTTTTTCATTCGACACAGTGCATTGGCATTGATTGTTAGGTGTTCATTTTGCTTCTTGTTGTATCATAACATCATTAGTTGCATGTCCATTTACCCTTTGAGTAATAAATCTAATTAAAATCAACGCATAATAAAATGAATTAGACTCTTTTCTTTTCTAGGGTGCACCAACAAGACTAGGTTTTAGGGTATTGGAATAGTTCACTGTGAGTTAATTCTCCAAGACCACTAAACAAAACAATTAGGTGTCTGTCCAGGTGAGAGTGTGAAATCCTTTTATATAATTAGTGTTTCTCAGGATACTCCTCTTATAAGGGAGTTAAGCAAGAGGCAGTGTGAGCAATTATGATTGGGATGACCCCTAATTGTGATTGATTAGCACCGAAGATATTTCCAGGATTGTATTCGTATCTGCGGGCCTTTGAGGTATTGGCTAGTGCACCCTTCGGGTACTAGTTGTGCTTTATAGCTTTGGGATTTGTTACCCTACCCATACGGTCAATCCCACCTGCGACTTTCTTCCTAAGAATTGATTATATTGAGGTGACCTTAGTTTCCTTACCTAGGTTATCGAGGGGATATTTGCAGAGGTTATTCTGTAGGTGTCCTGGCAAGGTAAGGGTTGGACAACACAATCGCTATATGTGTTGAAGTTGAGGGCCACTATAATTGGTTACAAACCTCTGCTTGTTGTGTATGGGAGTCTCAAGCCTCTCCTAGGAAAGACATACCTGCTTCATTCGGGAGCTCACATATCCTACCCTTAGTTTGCTTGTGATTTGGCTTTACATTTTTAGGTGTATTCTCTGTGCACACTAGTTTGCCTAGGGTTTGCGTAATTAGATCAAGTATTTTATTTTCATTGTGGAGTCAGGAGCGAAACCCCACCATTCTCGTCATTTAGCAGGACTTTTGTCATCCATGTCTCCTCCTCTTTTGGGAGAGAGAACCAAACAGTCCGGGCGGACTACTTCTCACTTTGATTCACACACCATGGGAGATCATGAGGATGAGATTCCAAAGATGTCCTCTCCACCTCATGAGGTTGGGGAGGAAGATCCTACTAGCACATATGATCCATCACATGAACAACCTTCATGATCTGGTTATGATCCCTCATTCACAGGTCACCGGTATTGGTTTCCAGGTGATGAGACTCACTATGAACCCATAAGCACTAGTTATGTTAGAAATGGCCTGCTTGATATCCTCGAGTTCGATCCATCATATCATGCCAAGTCGAAAGTTGACCCTGGCACTATGCCTAGGGGCACTCCCATTCCTTTCCATGCGGAGAGGTTTGGGGGCACTAGTCACATTGCACCTTCCATCCCTGTGGTGGAGGAATCTTCATATACTCCTCCTAGGCCTAGTGTTAGTAATCATATTCAGATACTAGGACCGAGACAAGTGAACATTGGGAACACCACTTAAATTCCTTCACATATCCCTTCGTCTTCAAACCTCGTTCCTTCGAATGTGTTTTTAACAAGCCATCCTCCCCCTAACTCACGTGGTCTTTCAGGCCGGAATGTTGCTACTAGACATGTTCATTCTGTGACTACTAACATGGTAGTATCTCAAAGCCAAGTACCTCCTATTTTTTCAGCAGGTCATGTACCTGTTTCTGGATCGTCTCATGTTCCACCTAGTTGAGCTCCCCATATACCAAACTATGGACCTTCTCATGGTACATCCCATGGAACACCTTATGGAGATTCTCATGGACATTCTTATGGACTGTAGTATGGAAAAAACTATCAACTGTATGGGTATGGATATCAACAATCTACTTACTCTTCTAATTATGGCTTTGTAGCACCTCATAATCAAGGTCCCCCCCATCACAATGCTTCCATGTATCCCTTCATGGGTCAAATGGGAGGAGGTTATTATCCCACTAGGTAAGGCCATGGTGCATATAGCAATCAAACTTATATGAATCAACACTACCAGGGAGCGTGGCATCGACCAACTCAACCTAGGCTCCCTTTCCTTGCAACATTGAACTTACCCGATTTGTTGAGATTGATGAATGATCTTGTGGCTCATGACCCTGCATGGCCGAGAGTCCCTACCGAGCTTCCTTCGAACATTCCCAAGTTCAAAGGTAAGACTGGTGAAGATCCTGGTGAGCATGTCACCACTTTCCACCTTTGGTGCTCTTCCAATTCCTTACACGACGATTCTATCTGTTTGAGGCTATTTCAACGCACCCTCACGAGTCATGCGGCGAAATGGTACATATAGTTATCGAGGGGGTTTATACTACGTTTTATGAAATTTCCATGACCTTTCTTAATCATTTCCAACTACCTGTACATTACGACGTCGGTGCCGAACTCTTGTCGACCTTTTGGAAAGACAAAGCCACACACATTTTAGATCATATTCAAGAGTGGCGTAGATAGAAACGGTTAATCAAAGCCTTTATACCACTAGATTTTCTTCTTGAGTGGTTCCTCAAATCATTGTTACCTTGCATCACGAAGGATGTTTCTACATCTGGAGTTCAAAACGAGGAACAAGCTATCTTTAGGGCACAAGAGTTGGATTTGATCTATGCTCAATCCGGACTTTTGTATGAGATTATACCGAATGCTCCAAGATCAAATTTTGACCCCAAGATCAAGCCTAGGCCACATGCCGATGGTATTGTTCACTCTACAACTACCAAACCTGTAGACTCGATTATGAAACAAGTGAGCCAGTTATCGATTAAACAGTATGTGTTGGGACAAGCTATGGCTTTGTCTCAACCTACCCAATAGGAAAGTGTACTCTTCGTGCAATTGTTGAACCCAAAAGGTAACCAGCATCCTGGAAGGAATAAGCCTAAAAAGGAAAAAATAATCATAGGGGTGGGAACAAGAACGAAAATGATAATAATAATGACAAGAACACTAATGCTGGGGGGGACAAGCAGTCTAAACGTAAGGTGAAGTTTCCTTGTAAGTTGTGCAAAGATGATCACCTCACTCACTTGTGCCCTCGTATGGAGGATGCCTCAATGTTCATAGCCTAGGGCCCAGTTGTGTTTACTAATCCTTTACCCAACAATCAAAATATGAACTCAAGGACCATTGATCCTGGTTATGCATCTGGCGGAAATCAAAATCCCCCGGAGGCCATTAGTGGTCATGGTTGCATCAAAATGGTGCATCCTGCTAAAGTTGTGACTTCTATGATATATTATGGTTCGTCACAACCATACCTTGGGAAAGAACCTTCCCCACTTGAGAGCCCTTTGCGAATCGAAAAGCCTACGGATAAACCTGAAGCTCCACCTTGCATCCCTAAGGGAGTCTTAAAGAGTTCGGGGCACAATCCCAATTCCTGAGCCACCCAAAACTATTCAGTTGTTGAGGATTTGGGCCAAAATCCTTGTGCAATGTCTACATTAGAAGTGCTTCAGACTTGTCCTCTGCAGAGGAAAGCGTTGTTGTCTCCTCTTGGGGTTAGTGACAATAGATCTTCTTCCATGATCAAATTTGAAACATGGGATTACAACCTTGCTTGCCTTACTACATGTCTCTTTTGATTCATGTAGAGTGTCTTAACAACACCATCATCCATAGTTTCATTGATGAAGGAGTTGCTTCTTCCATGATGTCTTTGTCTTGTTGGAAGGGCTTGGGTTCTCCTGCGTTGTCTCAATCTACCACCATGTTGACAGCTTTCAATGGTAGATCGTTTTGGCTGCACGAGATTATTCCTTCTTTAGAGATCCAATTGGGAGGGAAGACCATCGTGATCGAGTTCGAGGTGGTTGATGCACCCCTTGACTACAATATTTTACTGGGTAGGAATTGGATGTATAGTATGCAAGTCGTAGATTCTTCCTATTTCGAGTAATATGATTTCCATTTAATGGGAATATTGTTACGATTGATCAAAATTCATTCCATAATCTAAGTGTCAATGCATCATCGGGAGCTTCTATCCCGATTATCGATCATTCTCAGCCAACAACTGGGAGTGTGAGCGTAGGTATGTATCCTTCTCTTATGGGAACCTTTAGTTTTCATGTGCCCATTCTTATGATTGGATCTAGTTTTCATGGGGATTCATCCTCATTGAATTCTGTGTCTTTTCGCACTACCCATATGGAAGATCCTTGGATTCTTCCTTCACCGAGTACTTTGAGTGTACCTGTCGAGACAGACATGCCATTTCCTGCAACAATGGTGCGTATCAAGCAAATCTTAATCAGGTTGCAGAACCTAGTCCTTCCTCTTCGCGGACAGAGGAGGAGGACCTATATGTGATGCCCACATGGGCAGTAGATTCATCTCACTCACATGATTTCCTCGATGATGTTTTTCCATCGGATGAAGCTATTCTCAAGGCCATGTCTGGGGTTGAGCCACCTTGGGAAGAGTTGCATCATCGATCATATTTTCTTCCTAAGCTTGATCGTATGGAGTGTGATGAATTTAGGGAGATTATTAGTGAGAATATTGGTAGCCCCGTGGTCCCATTAAGCTCTCCTGGTTAGATGGCTGATGGGGTCATGGATAATTTGTCACAAACAATTCCTATCAATATTTTTCATGATCTTGGAAAAGTTGAGAATGTCTACATTGGGGTAGGTTGTTCCCCGAGATGTATTCCAAGATGTTTAAATAATTTCACAACATTTTCTCTTGGTCATACAAAGAAATTCTAGGTATAGACCCTCGTATTGTCGAACATGAGATCAAAACGTATCCGGATGCAAAACCAGTTCGACAACGTTTGCGTGCAGTAACCCTAGAAAAGCACCCGCCATTAAAGCTGAGATAGAGAAACTACTTAAAGCTGGTTTTATCTATCCCATTCCCTTAACGGAGTGGGTTTCAAATCCCATTCTGGTCGATAAGAAGCAGGGAGCGATCTGTATATGCACTGATTTCCGTGACTTAAATTGAGCATGTCCTAAGGATAATTTCCCCACACCATTTATTGATCAGATTTTGGATGAGTGGGTGGGAAGTAAGGTATTTTCCTTTATGGATGGTTTTTCTGGATATCATCAGATTCAGATTATGCCCAAGGATCAACACAAGATCGTATTTATTTGTCCTTAGGGTACTTTTGCATATTGGAAGATGCCCTTCGGCCTTAAAATTGTTGGAGCTATTTTTCAGTGGGCCATGACCTTAATCTTTCACGATCTTAAAACGGTTATCGAAGTATATTTGGATGATCTTGCTGCTCACTCTCATTTGAGAGTGCGTCACCCATATCATTTGAGATTAGTGTTTGAAAGATGTCGTCATTATCAAGTTCATTTAAATCCTCATAAGCGCATGTTTTGCGTGATTGTTGGTCGTTTACTAGGATTCATTTTATCCAAGGAGGGTATAAGAGTCAATACTTTAAATGCTGAGGCAATACTTCAATTGTCTCCCCTACGTAATATTAGACACCTTCATTGTTTACAAGGCATGGCGAACTTCTTGCAAAGATTAGTGGTTTATTTTTCCAACTTGACTAAATGATTTATGCGTCTTTTGAAGAAGGACACCCCTTTTTACTGGGATGAGCGAGCCTAAGAGTCTTTCAATGCTCTTAAATGAGCCTTAGCAACGACCCGTGTGCTTAGTCCACCATACTATAGCCATGATTTCTTGATTTATGTGGTCGCATCTCAAGAGACGATTGGTATGGCTTTGGTTCAGGAGGATGAGGAGATCCATGAGCATGTCATATCTTATTTGAGCTGAAACCTTATAGATGTGGAACTTCTCTATTCACATGTGATGAAGCTAGCCTTGGCCACTGTTCATGTGGTTCATCGTTTGAGACATTACATTCTCCTTCGCCAAACTTTGTTCATAGCTCATATCAATTGATTTCAGTTCGTCCTCACTACAAGGATGATTGGGGGAAAATATAATAAATGGATTGTGATTTTGTAAGAGTTTGATATCGAATTCGTTTCGACGAAATCGAAGAAATCGTTAATCTTTGCAGAGCTTATATCCAATTTTACAAATTTGGAGGAGAAGGAGGTTTATGAGGATTCTTTTGTTGATGAGAATATATTCCTCATCTCAACTATGGACCCTTGGAATGGGGTATCATTATGTATTTGCAAACATTGAAGGTTTCTACTCACCTTTCATGGGATGAGTGACGACAATTATGTCATGTAGCTAAGAAATCCCTTATAGTGGATAACACTTTGTACCCCCGTGGGGTAGATTCCATTTTACGTTCTTGTTTAACCCATGATGAGGCTGAGGTTTTGCTGAATGATTGCCATGGAGGGGTGTGTGGTGGTCATTTATCTGGGATTTCTACAGCCCAAAAAATCTTGAGAGCAGGCTATTTTTAACTGTCCATCTTCAAACATTATGTTAATGCGGTCAAGAGGTGCCACCCTTACCAGGTGTTTGCATGTAATATGCGCTCGCGTCTGGCCCCATTACATCCTATTGTCACCTTCGGTCCCTTCACCAAGTGGGGGATTGATTTTATGGATTGCAACCCAACTTTGGCTGGGGGGAATCATCATATTATTGTGGCTATCAATTACTTCACGAAATGGGTAGAGGCTATTCCCATATTTAAATCTGATGGTCAGATAGCTACGCATTTCATTTTCAACCAAATTATCACCCGGTTCGGTATTTCAAAAGAGCTTGTCACTGAACATGGTAGGCACTTTCAGAACAAAATGATGGAAGATTTTGCTTCCAAGTTAGGATATAAGAAAGAGCACTCCTCTTCTTATTACCCTCCGGTGAATGGATAGGTTGAAGTAGTGAACAAGTCACTTAAGTCTATTCTCCAATGAACCATAACACAAAGCAAGAATAATTGGCATATCATGTTGTATCCTGCTTTGTGGGCCTATCGAACTGCAGTTAAGAATGCCACCGATTTTTCTCCCTACCAGCTTGTACGTGGGGTGGATTCAATTTTATCGATTGAATGTGAAATCCCTTCTCTGAAGCTAGCTGTGGAGCTTTTACCTGACACTTCCGCATTGGAAGAGCGTTTGGTCCACTTAGAGCAGCTTGATGAGCAGTGATGAGATGCCTTAGTGGCTCTAGAGGTTAACAAGTGTCACGTCAAGGTCTAATATGATAAGTCTATTCATCCAAGGAAGTTTAGTGAAGGTGACTTGGTCCTTTTCTCGGATCAAGCTAAAGAACCCTTGGGGGCAGGGAAATTTAATCCCATGTGGCATGGGCCTTATGTGGTTAAATGAGTCTTAGAGAAAGGTGCCTATGAGCTGGTTGATTATGAAGGGATATCCTTGGCGGAGCCTAGAAATGGGCTCTATCTCAAAAAATACTATGCATGATCTTCAGCCATGACTGATTTTTGTATATTATTGTACAGTTTTGCATTGCATAGTTAGGTTTCTTATGGTGATCGGGTTTGTTGATTAGCTTTCGTTTCTTATGGAAGATGTTGATGGAGTCTTCTGTTTTCATAGGATTCACTGATGGTGCTAGCCTCCACACTCAAACTTCAGCTTTGGCTTCTTGGGTGATCTATACTCCTACAGGTCAAGTATTGTCTTCAAGAGGTGTATGTTTACGACCTTCTTCAAACAATGTTGTTGAATATAGTGCCGTCATTGAGTTATTACGTGATTCCATTTCACATGGTGTTCATTCTCTTGAGGTACATCTTGATTCGCAGTTAGTCGTTTCACAAGTTAATGGCTTGTATCATATTAGGGATCCCACATTATTACGAAGATTCTTACGTGTTAGATTGCTAGAATGACAATTTGAGAATATAACATAGATTCATGTTCCAAGATATTTTAATGAAGTTGCTGACTCATATGCTAACTATGTGTTATATTGGCATTTTTTTCATAGACCATAAGCATATCACAAACACACATTTTACACACATCTAAATATAATAAAAATTGATCATCATAATTTTTTTTCATTAACTTCAAAAAGTGATGTCATAATACATAAGTGTCATATACAAAATTGGGGCTTCCGAGCCACCAACATATACTACACGGTCATACAAAAACAAATACACTCAGGTCTCTAATCCTGAGGTGGAGGAGGGTTCTGATCATGATAGCACACTATGGCTCCAGCTAGTCGGCGTAATAGTCGAACCCATGCTTGTGGTACACCAACCACCTGGCACTGCATGGCCTCAAGAAAGTCCTCAACTTACACCATGGGTACCTTGTGTGTCAAACACGCAAAGTTCATGTGGATGCTTTGGAGCATTCTCTCCGCATCTGCACCCATAATGTCATCACCTATTCCCCTCCGTCGATGACAAGGAAAGTGATCTGGCCGTCGTGGTCCTACATCTGCATATACATGATAGATTTTCACTATGTTTCGTCACACCAAAAACATGTCTTTTGAGTTCATATATAAAAAAACACAAATAAAATTAAATAAATCAAAACTTAAAAGTGGGTTTGGGATTCTTTACCTATGTCACCATAAGCTGCTCCTGGTGGTAGGAGAATATCTGGGTCTCTGCCAGAGTCTATCCCTGCATAGGGGTAGTTGTCTATGGTGACGATCTGTCTCTACCACCATGGAAAGAAATTTGATGGGTAGGGGTTAGCCACCCTATCTTCGCCCAATCTGCACATGACATTCACCTAGTGTCACTGGGCTGGAGTCCAGACTCCATGTGGAGAAATGTATACCCTAGGGCTTAGCCCTGGCACCCGCTCAAAGAAAAGCATGCTCAGTATACTGCTGAACCAAAAGTTCCGCACTCTACCCATCTTGCAGTCACCGAGTTTCTATTTTAGGTTTCTCAACATCGTAGTACTCCAGTCATACACTGTAGGTTGCATGCACTCTACAGCATAAAACATCATTAGCCATGAGGCCTGGTGTAGTGAATCCAACCCTGCAATCCTGCCTAGTGCCAAAAGTATGGCCTTCAGCCCCATAATCTGAATAGAGTTTGTTGGGATTTGACTCCCAACCTTTCCTATCTTCGTAAAGCAGTACACAGCTATGTACTCATCTATGGTTAGCCCACCTCTTAGCCCATGAGATCAGAGGTTCACCATCCCCCCTTGTCGGGACAAAACTGTGATGAAATATATGTCCTCAACCTCAATATTGAGGAACATCCCATCTATCTGAAATGTTTCAGAATATGGATCTCAATAGTTTACCAGTAGATGGACTAGTCTTGGTTTGGCCCTTGGGCTGCTAAGACACCAAAACTTGTACAATCCACATGCCTGTAATGCTTGTTGATCCATGAGATCACCTTGCACAGCTACCTCAACATCACCATGCTCTCTTTCTCTCCACTCTAGTACCTTGATTCCCATTTTCATTATCGGTGGGTGATCTCACGTCTGTTAACGATATACATCAATGACTGGTAATCAAACGATGGACTACTATGTTCGACCTCGAAACCTCTATTCACATAGTAGGACACGTACTCATAGCGTTTTGTGTCGAATAATTTCCAGATTAGTGGCATTCCACTTATGCTACCTCCTTGATCATGCCAGTGTTCATGAGATTTCAGCTCTTGTCATTTGGTTCGAGTGTATGTCATATATCTTCATCCATTATGGAGATCTTGATGTATTGTATATCTTCATCTTTCATGGAGATCTTGATCCTTTGTATATCTTCATCATGGAGATTTTGATCTATTATATATTGTATGTGGTGATGACCACACATGTCACATTTTGTATATCATGCCTATTCATGGCCATTATAATCTTATGTATCTCGGACTGCTATATGTATTTGCAGTCATATGCAAAGATCGATTATTGTACTATACTAATGGATGGCTGGTTCTTCCACTTGGTTCTTCATCACTCCACTTCTGGGATGGATTTATAATGTATTTCGGCCATCATGTTGCCCCTCTGACCTCACACATTAAGGGGCATCTGTTACAGTTGATTTTACGACACATGGTTGATCACACTTTTATCTCCTTCCATGTCCCTCTGCAGACTCTTTGGACCCCATGGACCATTATTGTACCTTTTATGTTCCTAAGATCATCCCTAAAAACACCTATTATTTGATGTACACAACTTTTAATCCCTTTCTCATGTATATGCGCAGATATTACACTTAAACCCACGTACATCGGGATGTGTGCATAAATCCAAATACTTTTGGAGTTTTTCTTGATGTGGATCCTAGTCACTTGTCTCTTGGCCTTCCATATTCCTCGATATCACTCGGATTTGACCTTCCATTACCCCATTGAAGCACTATATAAGGAACCCCTTGGATACATTGAAGAAGAGGAATTGAAGAGCAAGAAAACTATAGTCCATTGTTGCCACAACTTGCTTATACTTGAGTCTACTTCCCTTTGTCCCTTGGAGCACTTTGTGTTCTTCCCAAGCTTGCCTTTGCTTGTGAGATTGCTATCGAGAGATGGAGGATTGAGGTGGTGGAGGCCCAGGTGGAGGACTTAGTTTCTCTAGTTCACAGATGTGCTAACAGAGGTTGTCACTTGTGTAATCTCTGATTTTATTAATAGAAATATCTTTTCGTGTCCAACGATGTGTATTTAAATGAATATTCAATCCATGGATTTGTTTAATTGCTTATGCATTATTGATTATATATGCTAGAGTAGGCCTAACACTATATTATATAGCATGCTTGCTTTGCTTATTTTTGTTGAGAGTGAATTGCTAAAGTAAGCGGGATTGGAAAAATCTCAACGGGGATCTACTTCAACCCTCCAGAATAAGGTATGATTTGAGATCCTTTAGTGTTAGATGTTTTATTTATCTTTCATATTGGTAAGGGATTGATTTCTGTGCTTTCTTTTTCTGTTGTGGTACACCCCAAGACATAGGAAGATTTCTTCGTAAAACCACAAATTAAGATACACAAGTGCAAAAGCAGAAAATTTGCTCACTGGATACAACAATTTGTTAAAACTCTGAAACAGAATATTAACAGAAAGAAAAAAGATTAAAAATACAGAGAATCAAAAAATAATGATAAGCACATCACAAAAAAATAATGAATAATAAGTTTGTTCAGCACATCTAACACTTTGACAAAACCACAAGAACAAAAGAAGGAAGAAAATGTCCCAGAATATCAACAATAATGATATTCTTACTAGAGGTATAGTCCACATTAAAAGAACCCTTGAAAAAGATTTGGAGATGATAATTGACCAATTTGTCTGACAGTAGCCATCCGTAAGAACACTGAGATGAAGCATCGCCATGAATGCATGCCAGGAGTTTCACTACAGATAGATAAATGTAGAGAACGAAATCATCATTAATAATTATGGTCTAAAAGAAAAAATGTTATAGTGGTCTCACTTGTAGAACATAGTAGAAGCAACATCTACACATTTAGGAAATCATGTTCTTAACCAAGTTCCAGTGCACTTTCCAAGTTGTATATAGAGTTTATGTTGTTTTAGAAAGGGTATCTCAGAATTATTCTTCATCTTCCACCTTGTTTCTATCAAATAGTTTGTATGTTCGGTTCTAGGGTGGTTTTTGTTATGCCATATAGGCAGCTTCTTGTTTTTAAATTCCCATGGTATAGTGTATCAGAATTCATGCTAACAAAGTTGTGTGGATTGATGTATGGTCAGGGAACATAAAAGGTAAGATTTCTTACATACCTTTAGCAAGAAGTTATTTTGCAAACCAATAATTTGCAAACAATGTGTAATTTGCAATTGCTTTGGCTGGTTGGGGCTCTCATTGAGGGAGACTTTGCACAAATGCCTCTAGAAATAAAATGGTTAAGATGGGAAAAATTCCCACTGAAATGCCTTCCATGTGAATGGAATATGAAGCATTTAGCTAGACAATATTCTCTAAAGATGAGGTAATTTGGAAAATAAAATCTAAAAATAGAGCAAATCTTGTATTAGTTGCGTAATATCCGGTTCAAACATCAATAAAATATTTCATAATACCAAAAATAAATAAAGTGAAATACCTGCTAAATGAGTTGAGGGACATTGTTTTTGCAAGAGCCCATAAATCTAAAAGTACTTAAGCTAATTACTGCACAAATATTCAGCTTCTTCTGGATTTATGCGATCTTACATTTGTCATTAGGATAGAGCTCTATGGTTGTATGAAATTGAAGGAATTACCAAAATGTGTTGGACTTTTAAAAGTGCTTAAGCAGCTAGATTTTTCAAATCGCTACAACGTAACCCATATCCCAGACACCATAACTAACCTGAGTTCCCTAGAGGTGCTCATCCTATCTAACTGTCATAACATCAAAAACTTTCCAGATTCATTTGGAGAGCTCACAGTTCTGAAGAAGATCAGAATGAATGGAATTCCCTTAAAGAAGCTGCCTTAGGACTTTAGAGGTTTTCATGCTTGGAGAAGTTGACTCTTCATGACTATTATAAATTATTAAGTTTACCTCAGTCAATTGGTGAACTAAATTTCTTGCATTATTTGGACATTCATGGTTGTTCTAGTTTAAGATAATTTCTAGATTCCATCTATGAACTAGAAAGCTTACGCCATTTGGATATGACTGAATTCCAAAAGGTTGATGAAGGAGAAGAACTAGGTAACCTTGTTTGCATGGAAATGTTGATTCTAAGTAATTCTCCCGCAATTAGGAGATTGTCTAAATCAATTGGAAAACTTAATTGTTTGCGCCATCTAAATATGAGCAACTATGCTTCCTTAGTTCAAATTCCAGAAGAAATAGGAAATCTGATTTGTTTAGAAGTTTTGTTGCTGAATAAATGCTACAATTTATGTGAACTTCCTCAGAGCATTGAAAATATTTCAAAACTAAGAAATCTAGAAATGGAAGAAAATTTCATTAAAAGACTGACTTCATTAAAAGTTCTAAAATCAGGGGGGTGTCACCTTCCACAAATATTGGAAAGTTTTCATAATTAGAAATTATTCATCTGAAATCATACAAAGTTTCTTTTTTCCCTCCAATTTTTAGCAGGATTCCTCGATTAAATAAACTTCCCCTGCACCACTGCACAAAACTTGTTGAATTACCATCTTTTCCCAAAAAACTACTTCAATTTTGCATCCAAGACTACTTGGGATTAAGAAGAAACTCAAGTTTTTCACATATGAAGAAATTGAAGCTATTGAGAATACATAAATGCAGAGAACTTGTTGAATTGCACGACTTTGCATCATTGCAATCCTTCCAAGATCTTTTAATATCAAAATGTGAGAAGGTGAAACATATTGCATGCATGCAAGTGGCAAGTTGTAGAAACTCTCTAGTGAGGCCTCTCCAATTAATCAAGGTATCGTCTCCCATGATCCTCTTGAAGTTGATATTTAGTTATTATTTGGCATCAGTGAGTGGTGTCAGGGAAATGATTGGGTATTTTAGTATTGAATTAGATAAAAAAACAAAGAATGCAACACACTGATTTTAACAACAACTATCCTATTTTTGGCTGCCACTTTTATGATAATGTGGTGCAAAAATAATTCTTCTTGTATATCTATTTAATTGTCAGGAGCGAAAAACCATTCACTTTGTTTTTTCAAAATTTTTACTGAAATAAAAATTCTCTATACATTTAAATGAGCAGCAGCAACAATTACAACTTGGTGTTTTTCAATTTTCTACAAAACAATAACACTGATCATTATGCTCTGAAATTTGAACCACAGGAAACACTTTGTCTAGAGTTATTCAGTTTTTCTGCAAATGGGGTTTCAGAGAAATTACGACACAAAATGAAGGCCAATGTATATGATCTGTTGAATGTTATATTGGAGATCAATAAGTCATATACATGACTTATATTATTTTTTATAGTAAGGTTTAACAATAGTGTAACCTCCTTGAGTATAGAAATGAAAATTGTGAGAGATGGAAAAGATATTTTCAATGCCAAGATTTCCAACCACTCAAAAAACGTTATGGGAGATCATGTTTTTGTGCGTATTTTAAGGAAAAATCATCCTTTAGTAATGATTTTGCAGAGTGGAGATGTGGTTCATGCCAAGGCAAAAGGAGACGAGGAAAGGATGATTATCAGAAGTGGTGGGATACAGTTCTTCTATAAAGGATGAGATGGCAGAACAAAATATTTAATGTCGAGGATACTCGGAAAGGATGTAACTTTGCTAATGAAAAAGTATAATGAAGATGAAGATGACATTTCAGAAACACCTGCACAAAATATTTAATATTGGGAAACTGGGAAAGGATGTAACTTTGTTAATGGAGAAGTATAAAAATTTCCATTGACAAACAAAAGATCAAGTTATGATTTCATATCTAACCCTTATATACCATTTATTAAATCCTTACCTAATCTTGACCAGTACGAGCAGAAGACGTAAGTCTATCATGATGACCATCAATGAATCGGTTCTGCTTCTGATTTTTGGGCTAGACGAAATGCGCTAAGGAGGCATTCAAGGAAAGATGCTTTCTAGGGCACTGATTGCTGTGTACGGGGATCCCCTATGATGGTTAGCTTGGATAAACCGATGATCGTAATAAAATCCCGCTTTCAATTCCAAAGGAGTACTCTCCTCACTCGTTAGATGGGTCATATCAAAGGACGCATCACAATGACACAATGAAAACTAGTGTAAGTAAAAGTATATTCAATTTAAGGAGAACCTATAAATGTGCCAACAGAGATAGAGACAGTTCAGGATCAATATCCAGTGCCTGTTCGAACAACCCCAGTTCGGTAAGAAAAAGTTGTAGTAGCCAAACTGGTAAAAACATAAGAACCTATACCAATCCTTTCAATAGGCCCATAGACAAAGCCAGATCAAGTTCATTTCCCAATGCACCTCACCTCGCTTAAATGCTCAATCTCTCTGACCTGGCCAAAACTCTTTTTTTGAATGCATGAGATAAACCCTGTTTATGTTTCAGGTGGGATCAAAACCCTGTTTATTTTTCTTTTTTCAATGTGAAAAATGTATTATTTACACATTGCTAAAATTTGTGGTGCTAAAACCTTTAACTTAGAATTAGAATTGAAAATTGAAAATAATTAGTTGTATTATATTTTTTTTCAATTTTAATTATTTGATTCATATATATTTGTTTGTAATTTTGAATATTTGATTTATATATATAATTTATATTAATATTTACCAATAAAAATATAAAATAAAATAACTATCTTATTATGTTTTTAGATTTAATTATATTATATAGGTTATATTATAACTAAAACTAGATGAGATTAATACCTATGTTAATATATATTAAAACAAGAGTTATGAGGTAGAGTTTTTGCTAAAAGGTTGCTTTGAAATTTGGAAACTTGTACATTTGTTATGAGCTTGTGCCTCATCTTCTTGGACAAGTCTAGTTGGTCATATGGGTCTATCAAAAGCAACCTCATGAGGTTGTCCTTTGGCAGCTCGAAATCAACCTCAGCCACATACCCCAAATTTGCAAAAACATTTTATGTTTTAATTTTATTATAATGTTTGTAATTATTGACCAAGTGGGGTCAAGGATAATTGTATTTAATTGTTGAATATTTTATTAATTAGTAAATAAAATATGCGACAACAGCTTAAGGAGGCTCTTAATTGAGTGTTTACTGGCCACTTGGTGGAATAGGCTGGGTTGAGAGAAAATTGACACTTGGCAGCATCCTCAAACTACTTCTAGTTGTTGCAGAAGGAAACTTCACTATTTTGTGGTCATGTTCCCCAAGAAAGTGGAACAAGAGAAGGTGGCTCATTAAGTGAAAACTAACCCAAAATACCTAGGCATGATGATAATACTACCCATCGAATTAAGTTGAGGTTGCTCAATGATTACTTGTGAAATTTCTGAGTGAAATTAGTGCACAAGAAATTTGATGGAGGGGATAGGAAGAAGTGTTTGAGTGGGAAAGTGTTGATTTACTGAACTAGTGCAGCTAATTTGGGCTGATTTATTACTGCTACAGGAAGAAGTATTACTGTTAATTACTCTATGGAGTTGCAAGGGTTTCTTAAACCTATTCTCTCACCCAGTGCTTTCAACCAGGTGTACCAGTAGACAGGCTCGGGGGTCCTAACATTTGCAGCACAACTGTCTTTAGGAGTTGGTTGGGAGGAATGGGCTCCTTAGGTTGTTGTCTCCTCTGCTATATTACCAGGTTCTGAATGTTATTTTTATTTTCTTTATGCAAGCATAGGAACTAGAATGTACAAATTTAGGATTTGATGCATCTATATGACTGATTATTTTGTTAGTTAGTTAAATCTTTTATTGATCCAAGATTTATAAATTCTGTTCAGATATGTATTAGAATAAATGATTTAGGGTTAGTTTAAGATTCCTCTATTTAAGAAGTTTCCTTAGTTAGAATACATTTGTTTAAGACATAAACAAAAACTATCATAAAAGATGGTCTCTTAAAAACTAGTACACAGTTTGTGTAACTGTGTTCTTTTTAACATAGTAATAATTACTATCTATAATCTTAACCTATTATAAATACATATAATTATTAATTATTAACCAAAAACATAAAAATAATGTAAATAGGAATAACTTAGATTATATAAATAGTATAATGAAATTATAGTAATAACTTAGGTTTTGCATACCGTAAGTAAAACATCAAATATCAATTACATAAAGTAAAAACAACAATAATGCAGAGTTTTAATTTAAAACAAAATACAAACCTTAATGAAGGAAAAACTGCCAACCAAATCTTCTCCTTCTTTCCTCTTTCCAGAATAGGGTATTTACAGTTTTATCTTTTCCTCAATAATCAAATTCTCATTATATAATTATAATTGCCTTAAATTGAATAAATTTTAAACATAAACATATTTTAGACCATTTGTCATTTATACGCTAAAATAAATAACAAAAGATAAATAAAATTATTCTAAATGAAATTTACACAGTTATACTCGGGTTTTAGTGACAACCCCTTTTTCCTTTTTATTCTTCATAAATAAATCTTTAAACTAAAAGGAAAACCCAGAAGCTAGCTTTCATATTACATTTTCACATAATAACCTCATTCTTAATAAAAATAAAAATTATTTATTTTTACAAATAGTGAAATCCTTGTTTTATCTTTTATCAAATCATTCACTAGATACATGTAAATAACCACAAGGTTCTTCAAAACTTCATTAATCTAAGTTTAAAAAAAACTGAAATATCCAACACAGGAAAACCATGATGCCTAAGTCTAACAAAGACTTCTTTCTACACAGGCCGAGGCATCCATCTTACTGATAACCAGTTACAAGTTAGAAAACAAAACGTTTATATACCGTGAAACCCTATTAAGAAATATATAAAGAATCGAACCGAACATTCTACAGCCACCCAACCTTTATAACCAAAGTATTTGTTCAAACGCAGCTACAGCAAGGGAAATCAAGTCTCGGCGAGATAATATCTTTCCCAAACCCCACACATTCACCATAGAAATAACCTGAGGCATGAAATCGAGGCTTTCCTAGTTGCTTAAGAAGCGTGGAACCTTTTTTCTGAAGTCTTCCAGCTCACAGTCATGAGACTTCACCTGTATAGAAGGGTGCACATTAGAATTGAGAAACGTTAAGCTCTTTGTTCAAAAGAAAACCTTGCTACAGTAATAAATTTTATGGCATTGTAGAAAGGGTTAAAACAAGTTACCTGGACATATTTTTGTGCTTAGCTGCACATTTTTTGTTTTGCATAGCAACCCTGGCCAAACAAAACTTCATACCCTAGAAGCTACACAAGAGAAACACCTTCTAAAAACCTCCATGAGAATAGGAAAGAAAACTTTAAAAGCCACGATGAACTAAATCTCCCTACTGTCAACGATTTCCAGAAGTAAGCTGCCCGTGTTTTAGATCCAGTAACAACACAGTTATTTTCAGAGGATCTAGCCTGGATGTAACGCTCGTTAAGTCACTTACAGAGCTGGTCATTTGCATCGAAGTCCGTCACTCATAGAGACAAAATGATGGCATCAAGGGCCCATGAGGCCATGAGCCTAGTGGCACTTCTCACAGCAGCGAAAGGTATGGTAAACAATGCAAGAATTTAGGGTTTGAACGTTTATGTAGTAGGGTTTACCAACACAAAAACCCTATCCACCGAACGATAGGCACGTGGTTTCCACTTTGACTTTGAATTTGTGGGTGTTTCTCCATAGTTCGAGAGCTTGAATGAAGCCTGCAAAAAGGTTTTATGTAACCTTTGTTAATATTGGTTGAAAACATATAAGTACAAGATTTCAAGTATAGAGATGCTTTAGCATAATTTTGGTAAAGTTATTATAGTTTAGTTTTGCATAGATAGGGTTATACTTATTTTATAAACATCTTATAGTGAGTATTAGTTTATGCAAAGGTTTTTGGTTTATATTTGTTCTTTAGGTAATGAACTTTCCACCCCATAAAACAAAGAATTAATACTACATGCATAGCCATATAATGTATTCTTTTGCACTTTCACATGGTAGATACCTAGGCATTTATTAAAACTATACTTTGGATAAAATCGTTAGTTTCATATATATAAATGTCATTTCTTTTATAACTTATGACAACGCCTAGGCTTATGTAATACTTGCTTAAGTAATATTCAAATATATGTTGATACAAGTGCATATAAATTACCTTGGTAACAAGTACTAATGTATTGCAAGATTTAGTTTGAAAATTTTATCATTCTCTAGAGTTGCATGTAGGATCAAGATTTAATATAACAACAAAAGGATAAATATAGGATGTACAAGTTATATTCAAAGTTAGGTGGAAAGCATCTACTTCTATTTTTGCTTAGATTTCTAAGTACCTATACTTATAAATAAATAAATAAGAATTAAATATACAGGCAAACATTATGTCCTTGAACCAAGAATAAGAATTTTAACAACTTAGACCTCAAACGTTGTGTAACAACTTAACAATTTCAAGATTTGGAAAAGAAACGGGTTTGACAATACCTTCTTTTTCTCAAAGTTGCAAACTAAACAAATATTCTAGCATTTTTACTTTTGCAAGTTGAGATAATTAATCTTGAACCTGAAACTGAAATACAAAACGTCTTACCTATAAAAATACCTATATAAGAATCATCATTTCACTGCATTAGATTCAAGAGATAAGTAAGCCTCGGGCATGAACTGACATTCCTTCATTTAAGCAGGATATAAACTTTAGCACATAGTAAACAAACAGTAGTTTTCTAGCTCATACTACTTCAAATCTTTACATACTAAGAAATCTTTCAATACTTAATTTTGAATGCAAATAGTGGAGAATGCAAATTATAGAAATTAATAAAGGATTTTGCTTCAGTTTCTAGATTAGACCATTTTAGGGTGTTAACTGTTAGCAGTTAAGTTACCCTCTTTATCGATGATTTTAAACATTAATTGTCGCAAGAAAAATTTAAATTTTTATGAAAATTTGGGGTATTACATCAGCAGGATGTCCTTTGCTCTTTGAGAGGTAGCTTGGTTTCTGGACAGATGGCTTGAAATTTTTCTAGGGTTTGGTTCCCTGTTCATGATCAATAATACATTTTGCTCTCAGAATAATTGACCCTTCTACCTGGAAATAATCGACCCGCTCACAATAATCAACCCCATGTTACAACTCATGTGGCCCTTGCAGATGGGAAATATGACCTGTATGGGTATGGAACTCATGACCTTTCCATAGTCTTAGGAACCCCTCAATCTGAGTTGTAACCTCTACGAGATCCTTTTAAGTTCTTGCCTTATTTTCATTTTTTTTGGCTATTTACTTTCCCGCTCTATTTTCATTTATTTTTTCTTAAAATTTCTTTTCTAATTTCGTTTTTGAATTTCACCTTCTTTATTTAAATTATATTTATTTCCATTTCATAAATCAAATTATATTATTATAATTATTGTTAGTAATTGTTTTTATTTTATTTTATGGTTAACATATTTTTTTAGTTGATCCCTCTTTGTTTAAATTATATTCAATTCAATTTCATAAATCAAATTATATTATTATAATTATTGTTGTTAATTGTTTCTTTTTCTATGGTTTAACAAAATATGTTGTATGTAATATATGAGCCAATGTTTGCAAAAGATGGTATATGACTTATATAACTAGCATAAATGTCGGTACATGTCATTAGCTAGAGAGCGTCTAAAAAAATGTGGTAAGGTCTTTTTATACTTTAAAGGTATTCCAAAAGTTTTAAATTTCTAAAATGGACAAGAAACAAGATTGAGGTACATTCTCCTCATTATTTAGCTTCCACTCCTTTTAAGATGCATTCCAAGTCAAATTGTATCTAAGTATAGACAATGAAACAAAAAAAGTTTCACTCAATTTCATTTGTACATTCAATGGGTTTTGTTGATCATCTATAGTTCTCTTTAAATGGAGAGATTATAACTCAGCTTAGGTATATACATGGTGAAATCATAAAAATATCATGTGAAAAGGACCATTGGGAAAAAATGGCTTTCTCTTTGAACAATGGTTCCTTCTTGAATTTGCAATGACTATAAGAAAAATGATTTCATTGGTAGATCCAATGGGTTTTGGTTATCATTTATAGTTCTCTTTTAACAAAGACATGGACAAGGAACTATTGGGGAAAACATGATTTGATATTTAACAAAGATTCCCTAAATTTAATCTTGCGTCAATGTTTCTTTACCCAACCCACCCTTGATGAGACTATCCAATCTTCACTTCTACTCATGTAAAAATGATTCCCCTACTTATGGGAAAAACAAATCCCACACAACAATAATAAAAATTCACTCCACTAATTTATCAAGGAAAATAAAGTTCAAGAGGTTAATGAAATTTTCATCGATGTTAGATTAAGTGTCAATCTTGAAAGGTTTAAATAGAATATCATTTTATCATTGCATTGAACTAGAGATTCTGTGATTGACATATTTATCCCAAAAAATGTTTTGAGCTTGGAAACAAGGGGATTATCTCCTAAATGTCAATTTTATGAGTCTAAGGGCTTCCAATGTGGTAGGGGGTTTGGATCATGACACATACCATCAGAAAGGAACCTTTATACCACGAGTGGAATGCATGCTAGATTTTCAATTATAACTCTTAAATCCTTTTAATAATTGTTGTGAATTATCATGTCACTTAGTTGTAGGTATTTTGCCACTCTTAATTGGTAATAAAATGGATGAGAGGTATTATTAGGAGTAGTAACATTCTTCACATGCCAAATGTAGATAAGATTCATGAGATTTTATACAGTTATGGGATCCTCTATTTATCACATGTCTCTGGGGAAAACAATTATGATGCATATTTTTTTGTCTAAGGAGGCTTCAAGGATGGATGTAGATATTGCGGAACTAACAAATTGGGGTGGGGTAAGGGTGGGTATGTGTAGGGTGATATCCAACTCCCTCTATTTCCTTTTACTCTTGGAATACTAAATATTACTAAACATTATTAGCGATCAGTTTAATTCTATTATGGGCTTCATGGCCTTTTCTATGCTATCTCTTTGATAGTTAGGTTTTTTCTCTTTTGCTTTAGTAACAAAAAATGTAATAGAAGTATGTTTGTGAGACTCTTTTTTATGTTTTTTTGAACCAGTTTGATGGTATGTTGTTTAAAGCCTTGAGAAGAATTTATTGGAGTCTTGCATGCTAATTTATTGTGGAACTTTATAATAGTATTTGACTTCCCAAACTCATTTGTTGAACATGTACTATGTAAGATAAGAATTTTCAATATGTAAGTGTCTTCAATGAATGAGATTATGTTTTTTCTCTTTTGAAAAAAAGAATTCAAGCTTGATAGGAAATCAAATCATGCAACACGTGCCAATGGAATTATCTGGAGATAAAAGTATAGAACATGAAGAAACAACTCATGCACTATTATACACTGTTTAGTCAATCAAATTGTGTGCCTGTGATCCTTATAATAAAGTGTTGGAGTGAAAATGAATTATTTATGTCATAAAAAAACCCAATACCCTATACACATTCATGGTATTCCAAACCTCAAAATGATGGCCACATTACAGGCATAGGATAAATTTTTAACTTGCATGGTCTATGTAGTAGTATGGAACCTCATAAGTAACCAGGAGTCCTCAAAGCAATTGTTAAGGATTACATCATTCTCATTATCATCTTCATCATCATGGCAGAGATCATGATGTGATTATATGATTATGACAACAATGATGATGATGTGATTATATGATGATGGCAACAACAATGATGATGATAGTGAAGATGACAATTATGACAAATACGATGATGATAGTGATGATGGAAATGACTATGACGATGACAATAAAAATTAAATGAATGATGATGATGGTGATGCAAATGATAATGATGATGATGATGATGATGATGGTGATGAAAATTACAATGATGATGACGATAAGGATAATGATGGAATTGATGTTGGTGATGATGACTTAGATTACAATGATAATGATGATGAACTAGATGACAATGGTGATGATGATGACAAGATGTAAATCAACCCTCAACGCCACTTCTAGATTTGAACACTCATATTCCTTTAGGGGTAGTAAGAGAGGTATCAAAGGAAATCATTGTTAGGGTCACTCATATTCCATTAGGGTTCATCATTAGTCTTTGTCATTTATATTCATGTCATGCTTTTAGAGTCACTCAAATGACAAAAAATTCACTCAAATTTTGTCGAGGACAAATGAATCTCATGTTCATTAAATACATGATATGGTGCATCAACATCATTTCCATCCTTGTTTCCATCATAATCATAATTAACAAGTACATCATCATTGTGGTCACTCATATGCCATTAGGGTTCATCATCACTCATATCCATTTGGATTCATGTAATGTTTTTAGAGTCACTGAAATACCATAAAGGTCATTCAAATGTTATTGAGGACAAGTTAATTTCATCCTCAAGTACATCATATATTGCATCCATATCATCATCATTATCATCATCATAATCATAATTGTCATCATCATCATCAACATCAATAAGTACATCATCAACAACATCATGGGCACTATCGTCCTCGTCAACAAGTACATTATCGACCACATCATCGTCATCATCGTTGTTAGGGTCACTCATACGCCACTATGGTTCATCATCAGTCATCACCATTTGGATCCATGTCATGCCGTTACAGTCACTCAAATGCCATTAAGGTTACTCAAATGTCATCGAAGACAGCTTAATGTCATTAGAGTTATTTAGGTAATATTAGTCAAGAATTTGTCCATGGATTTCAAAGTGGTATCCCTTGGAAACATTCAGCGATATTTCATACGCAAGAATCCCCCTGAAGATCCCAAACATGGAGACCAGAGCAGGAACAACTAACATGCACAACAAATATATCCGATAAATTTTATCAAATTCTATCGCCTAGCTTCACAATAGGTATAATGCAGAATAATACTCAAATATGTCAGTTCAATGGCGTTTCACATAATAAACGAAACTGATTTAAACTTTAATAGAAATTTGACGAAAGAATCGTAGAAAATTGAACCAATTATTCTGAATCTTTAATGAAAAAATACACCAATGCCATAAAACTTGAGCAACTAACTGCTTTTTTCCTTGAAAGATGTCTGCTTATAAGGCCAAAGATGTAAAAAAAATTGGTCCACTTCTTCAAAGTAACACTATGAGAATTATTGAAATTCTTGTTGATTCATTCCATTTTAAACCAAGACCAAAATGTACTTAAGAGTACAAATAAAGTTATCTTTTGTGCTAAGATTGATATCCACTTCTTGTGCCTTGGATGTTCTTTGTAAAAATGAGGGTATGGATGGGGCGGTTGTCCAAAACAACCTTGTAGGGTGACATTTTGGTAGCACCATGATAGTTGGAATTGTACTACCTTTATGCAAGGGGGGTGTAGTGGGGTGGGGGGGACTACTAAACCCAATAGCCATATCAGTCAATGTAAAACCTAATGGATAACAATATTTTTATGGTCAACACCTCACAACCTCTATTACTTGTTATTGACTCCATTTTCTCAAGTCCTATAGTATCTAGAAGTATTATGACATGCATCATCATCATGGACATCAACGTTGTCATCATAATCAATTCAATATGGTACATCAGCATCATCATTATCATCATCAACAACATTAAGTACATCATCAACAAAATCATCGTCATCGCTGTAATTATGGTCATGCATATGACATTAGTGTTCTTAATCACTCATCAACATTAGGATTCATGTCATGTAATTGTTAAGGTTATTATAATTTGTTACACTCATTTCGATGATAATAGGGTTTTTTAGATGTCATTATAGAAATTTAGGTGCCATCAGAATAAATTAGGATCCAAAAGTGATAACACATGCATAATCATTGTCGACATCCACATTGTCATCATCATCATACAATAAATTAACATCATTGTCATCGTTGTAGTCATCATCAATATAATTGTGATAATAATGAGCAAGGAGCCATACTACATCACAAGGATGGATGATATAGTCTTATACTTATCAAATCATATCCATACACTCCATCATAATTATTGTAACGCATCATCATCATGTTGTTAGGGATACTCATATGCCATTAGGGTCTATCAAATGTTGTTGTGGACACTAAAATGCCATTAGAGCAATTTACGTGACATTATGGTAATTTACCCCTCATTAGGATTAATCATGATCCAAAAGTGCCATGATTCCGATCATTTAGGTGCCACTATGATAAATCAATATCCAAAAGTACTATCACATGAATCATGATCATTGATATATCTGACCGTATGTCAGACGTTTCCCGAACACAATTCCTATCTCTAAACCTAGTGCAATTCTTTTCGAAATTTCTAGCATTATTCTAGGTGTTATACCTGGATCTATACCTGGAGTGATGTTGGATGTTTTATAAGCACAATTCTTGGATCTATACTTGGTGCTGGGTTTGTTATACACCTGAGTGGTACCTCTCCGTCCGAGTGCTGATATCCCTCATGTTGGCACACAAAAGGACACTTATGGATAGAGGTTTGCCCTTAACACTATAGCTTGGCTTGTCATGAAATACATTCTACCTTCATCCAGCTAGTTGCTTTGACATTTTACCATGTTGGGATGTATTCGCAACTCTCTTTATAGACAACTCGCGCATCATTCGCGAGTCTCCCTTACAATAAGTCGCGAATCCTTGTATTCGTGGGTTGCGCTTATACAGAGTCGCGAGTCATTCGCGGGTTGCTCTACTACATACCCGCGAATGTGCCTCTTAACATGAAAATATAAAAATATGCGCTAATGGGAGTTTAGTTAAGTCATTTTACTTAATATCCCTAACTGCTACAACTTCCCCAACCTTCCAGAACTGCCTTATTTCACCCATATAAATACAGGCCTTGGGGAGGGTTGTAGGGACTTACACTTTGGAACAAAGTTATGCTGGTGGATTGTTCACAGAAGTCTTTGGAGTAGTGAAACTCAGAATCCTTTGGTGACAGAGGAGTCCTTGTGTCATACATTTGGTTGTACTCTGAACTTTCTCATTATTGATAATAAAGAGATTACTTCTTCCACATGTGTCTCATATATTTTGGTTTGATAATTGTTTATGCTTAAGTATTTCATATTTTATTTATCTAACCTACTAATATATATATATGAACCACTCTATATCTGGAATATTTTCTCTGAACAGGTGAAAGAGGAGTGAACCTTGAAGACTTTGGAAGTGGAGCAGATCGAAAGAGGACTAGCAAGGATCGAACTTCGTTTAACAAGTAAGTTCGTCTAACCCTCCTATTTCCTATTCTGCAATTTAGAAGTCAATTGTCTACAAGTGTTTGAGTATGTTGGTAACCCCCGACCTACAATTATTAGGTGCATAATCCCTTACAACAGAACTGGCGACTCCGCTGGGGAAGCCTAGACTGCTGTAGGTCATTTCTGTTATCCTGACCAATTTGCCTGTGAGTCTGTTTGTGGTTTTTTATCCTGGCTCTTGCTTACTTTAGCGTTTGAAAGTCTTAGGGTTTTTTCTTTGCTTTTGAGAAAAATTTTATACCCATTCACGGGTTGTTCCACTGAACAGTCGCGAGTATAAAGTTGCATTCACGGGTTGTTATAGTGCACAGTCACGAGCATTCGCAAGTTGCACTGTTAGACAGTCGCGAGTACTCCTGAAGATTGGGATTTTTAAAGAAGAGTTTGCTTGTTTCTTTTCTTGTTATAGTCCTTGTTTTCTGAGAAGACTTTCTTTAAGAATGCTATAGAGTTTTCTTGATTGCCTTAGGTGATCACATCTTAGTGCTTGTTGAAAGCCATTGAGTCTTTTTACTTGGTTTATTTACTGTTTGCATCCTGAAGCATTTGCCCTGTTTGGGTTCTTGGTTAAAGTGTCTTAGTCCATATCAGTGATCAAGGTCTTGGGCTCTGTTTTTCCAGTCTGCTTTCTGACAGATGCTGATTTGCACTTGCCTTTTTAAGTCTGCAGTGGTTTTGTGTGATTGTTTGCACCCAAGCTAGGGTTCCTAGCTTGCTTCTCTTGCTGGTCTGTTGGTTCTATTAGCCTGTTTGTTTCAGTTTGTAGTTTGTATACAGCTCATAAGTTTCAAGTTTACTCAAGCATAGTGCATTGTAGATGCATAGTAGTTTTTTTTGAGCAATTTTTAAAGTGAAAAACAAAACATAGTTAGTCTTTTGCATTGTGAGTTTTGCATAAGTAGTGTTTGCTTCATTTTAAAATTATATAATCTCAGAAAATTACAAAAACATAGGCTTAGTTTCTCTTATCAGTGCTTTAGTTCATCAATACATATATGAAAAAATGAAAAGAAGTTTGTTTTATAGTAGTAGTTTGCTTTGAATGCACTTTACTTTCATTTATTTCTTACTGAGTCAAAACACCATACAGTATATCACTTCCATTTCCTCTTGAGTAAGAAACAACCCTCTAAAATAAACGCATAAATTAAAATTTACTGGTAAGTTTTTATTTTTAGGGGCCTTTCACCTACTAGCTTAGGCTAGACTTGTGGGCTAGGGAGTGTAAAATTCCCACAAGTTGTAAACTCAGATGTAGTGGACCATTCTTTAGGTAAATCCTTGATTCTATCACTGTATCTGGGAAGCTCCTCTCAAACGGGAGTTAAGCACTAGGCCGCGTGGAGGATTGGACAGAGGAGATAACCCTCCGAATCCTTGTCAAAATGTAACCCAGGACTTTTATGCATCTGGGGATTCTATCCTAGACAGAGTTTTGGGCTCAGCTACCCTGCCCATGCATATGAGCTTGGCTGACGACTGTCCCCCTAGACAGCTGGTATTGTCAAGGTAGCCTTTAGTCTCTTGTCTTTTAGGGTTAATACCTAGGTAAACCGGAAGGTTATTTCTTGTTCACCTTGAATGGGCTTGGAAGGTAACCCTTGTGGAAAGTGTAGGAGGGTGGTGGGTGATTCCTCCGCTTGTGCATGAGAACCCCTCAAGGACACTAAGTAATCGTTCATCAGCTTTCTTCGGGAAAGCATATCTTTATACCCTGGTTTGATTGCTTGAGACTCTAGGATCTTTTTAGTGTATGCTTTTCGGATTTGCTTGTGTTTAGTTGACCTTAGGGTGTGATTAGTCAAATTTTTAATTGTGGAGGACCAACTTGTTAGAAGGTCAAGAAGGTTGAGAAACCTTCCTCCTCTCCCTACATTGGAGCCTCCACCTTTACCCCAAAGGCAGAGATTAGACACAGACGGTTATTTTGAACCAGTAGGAGTAAGTGAGGTCCTTGGTGAACCAGAATTGATAGCTAACCGTTTTGATTTTGACACAGTCAAGATAGAAGAATTACAGACTGACGAGTTTGCAAGAAATTTTAACACCCCCTTGACTGATCTTAACGATCCTGTGATCATCCAAGTTAGACCTTTTAGTTCACCAGTAGTAGGTGTCCCTTTGAGTAGAGTCATGTCTTCTACGGAAGAAAGTTCTTTTGTGTTTACCTCAACCCTTCCGGTTGAAGGGGTACTACCTCCCCCAGTTAGTGCCCCTAGATCTAGTTTTCCTTCTACACCTTTGACTCCAGTGAGCCGGGTGGTTCAACCACTGGTTCACTCCAACATAGGAGGTATTTCTGGTAACACGGTTGCTGGGATCCCCAGTATACCTACCATTCCTTATTCCTTCCCTTACACTACTCAGAGTGGTCCGGTAGGATCCTCGGCTTATGTCCAAGGATTTCCTTGGAATAGGGGGAATATTCCCCCATCTAGTCCATACATAGGTCCAACTCCTTCATATGTAGGAGTGCAGTTTGGGGGCAACACCTCTTATGGGAAAAGCTTCCATACCCCTATTTCGGTCCCATACTCGAGCTCTCCCTTCTCTTTGTTTAGCGGAGGGATACCTGCTCTAGTATTTCAGACCTCAGCTTCTATGGGGATGGCCCAAACCATGTACACTGCACCTCCCACCCAAAATCCTATGGCCTACGGATGGAATCTGTTTCAAAGCAACCTTCCCACTTCACAATCGGTGCCAGGCGGAAACCCCACCTTTATCTATGGGCATTCGGGGGTTGGACCCTCTAATCCCCAAGCTGGCACATCTAGTAAACCGGTTAGGCCCGGAATTCCTTTTCTGGCAACTTTAAACTTGCCAGACTTATCAAAATTGATGAACGATCCGGTGAGGCATGAACCTTTGTGGCCACCTGTTCCCACCAAACTGCCCTCGAACATCCCTAAGTTTGAAGGTAAGGCTGGTGAAGGTCCTGGGGCTCATGCCACCACCTTCCATTTATGGTGTTCTTCCAACTCATTGAATGAAGATTCAGTGAGATTGAGGCTGTTCCAGAGGACCTTGACTGGCACTGTGGAAAAATGGTACATTGAGATGCCTTCTGCTGCTTTTAGTAGTTTCTGGGACCTAGCTACTGCTTTCCTCAGTCACTTTCAGCTTCCAGTCCCTTACGATTTCAGAACGGAGTTGTTGTCTACTTTCAGACAAAACAAAGCAACCCACATCTCGGATCATATCCAATAGTTGAGGAGGCGAAAGAGTCTTATCAAAGCTACCATCCCTCATGAGTTTCTATTAGAGTGGTTGCTTAAGTCATTGTTGCCATACATATCTAAGGATGTTTCCACATCAGGAGTGACAAGTGAAGAAGAAGCCATACTCAGGGCCTAGTAGTTGGACTTGATTTATTCACAGTCTGGGATTCTATATGAAATTATCCCTGAGGCACAAAGGCCTTCGTATGAGGCCGAGAAACCCAATCCTGGACCCCATGCCGATGGTGTGGTTGGGTCCGTAAACTCTCCCACTATAGAGTCTTTGACAAAACAACTTCACCAATTGTCTGTCAAACAGTATACGGTGGAGGCAGCAAAGGCTGCCCCCTCCTCCCAAAGTGCAAATGTTTTTGTACAAACCTCTTCGAAGGGCAATCAGCAGCCCAGCGGGAAGAAGAAGAAAGGTAAAAAGGGAGAGGGAAACCAAAATCAAAACAAGCCAAAGCCCGCAAACAATGATGATGGGGGCAAAAAGGAAAAGAAGAAAGTCAATTTCCCTTGTAATTTGTGCCAAGGGGACCACCTTACTCATCTTTGTCCCCTCATGGAACAAGCTCAGAAGCCGCTCCAAGCTCAACCATCGGCTGTCCTGAAGGATCCGTTTCCACAAGGGCAGAATTCTGCTTCAACTTCTACTGTAGCAGAGGGCACTCAAACTGCCCCTGACCCCAATTATATCATCATGGTTAGATCCTCAACTTTGTTACAAACCAGGAACAAAAACTATGAGAAAGAGACCGATGAGAAGGGTAAAGCTGTAGTTTAATCTTCCAACCCTCTCACTATAGAGAAACCTGTAGAAATAATGCCAAGGATACCCAAAGGTGTCTTTAAGAAGACTTTGCATAACCCAAATGCCAGAGCCGCTTCTAACTACTATGTGCTTGAAGACTTGGCTCAGACTCCGTGTGCAATGTCAGCTTTTGAGGTGCTACAGAGCTGTCCCGCTCAGCAGGATGCCCTCTTAGCAGCTTTAGGTAGCATGGACTCTTCGAGTCTCATAGTGAAATTTCATCTATCTGATGTTAAAATTCACTTCCCTTACCATGTAGCTCTATCGATAGATGTTGTCCATGGTGGTAAGACCATTGGACGAGCAGTTGTTGATGAGGGAGCCTCTACTTCTGTTATGTCCCTGGCCTATTGGAAAGCTCTTGGATCCCCAGAGCTGGTCCCATCAACCACTTTACTTACTGCTTTTGATGGAAGGTCTTTCCGTCCACATGGTATTCTGCCGGCTTTTGAGATTAAGTTGGCCGGCAAAGAAGTGTGTGTTGAAGTCGAAGTGGTTGATGCTCCTTTGGACTACGATTTGCTTCTGGGTAGGAATTGGAATTATGCAATGTCTGTTGTTGCATCAACTGTATTTCATGTCGTGGTTTTTCGACATGAGGGCAAGGTGGTCACTGTTGACCAACTTGATTTTACCCGAAAAGGCCGCTTAGAGTCTAAAGATTCCACTGTGCCATTGGTTTATCAGGCCAAACCTACTGCACAGAGCTTGGGGGCTGGAATGTATGCATCATTGATGGGCACATTCGATATTCCAGCTCCAGTCCTTTATATCGGTTCTAGCACTATAGGGAATTCCATTGATTCGGTGGTCGATAGGACTGATCCTTGGGTCCTCCCAACCCCTCAGGAACCGAAAGTGCCCTTATCTGCAGTGGAAGTGGCATATCAAGCTATTACCCAAACCACTGTTGATCCCATTCTAGATCCTCTTACAGTCTCAGATGATCTGGAAGAAGTCTACATGCCCGCATGGGCGGAAAACTCTTTACATTCCATATATTGCTTAGACACCGTTTTACCTTCCGATGAAGCTATTTTGGAATCTATGTGTTCATGTGATAAGATATGTGAGGATCTTCATCACCAATCTTATTTCCTTCCAGAGCTAAGCAAGACAGAAAACCAAGAGTTTCATGTGAGACTGTCGGATGATGTTGATACACCTGTCAACCCTTTACCTAGGGAAGGAGTGTTTGCCGAGGGGAATATGGCAAACATTTCCACCACTATACCGATCAACATCTCTGTAAAACCAGATGTCATGGAAAATATCTATATAGGTGCAAACTGCTCTCCGGAGGAGATTGTCATTTATACTGCCCTTTTCAAGGAATTCCACGATATCTTTGCCTGGTCATATGAGGAGATGCCAAGCATTGATCCATCTATTGTTCAACATGAGATGCCACCTATCCTGATGCCAAGACAGTTCGGCAAAAATTACGTCCCATGAACCCGCGTAAAGCGGTGGCTGTGAAGGCAAAGGTTGAAAAGCTGTTGAAAGCAGGTTTTATATATCTCGTAGCTTTGACTGAATGGGTGTCTAACCCAGTTCCTATTGACAAAAATCAAGGGACTATTCGCATTTGTACGGACTTTCGAGACCTTAACAAAGCCTGTCCTAAGGACAATTACCCCACACCATTTATTGATCAGATCATAGATGCATGTGCGGGTAGTGAGGTATTCTCATTTATGGATGGTTTCTCCGGCTACAATCAAATCCAAATCAAACCGGAAGACCAGCATAAAACTGCTTTTATTTGCCCTTGGGGTACATTCGCGTATAGAAAAATGCCCTTTGGATTGAAAAATGCAGGGGCAACCTTTCAACAAGCCACGAACTTTGCTTTTCACGACATAAAATCCATTGTTGAGCCTTACCTTGATGATCTGCCTGCTCATTCTCGCAAGAGGATCCAGCATCCAGATCATTTACGGTTGATTTTTGAGAGATGCAGATACTATAAAATTCGCTTGAATCCCCACAAGTGTGTTTTCTGCGTCAAGTCAGGTATATTTCTTGGATTCATTGTCTCTAGTAGGGGCATTCAAGTGGATCCTTTAAAAGTTGAGGCCATTGTAAATATTCCTCCTCCTCGTTCACTTAGGCAGCTTCAGAGTCTACAAGGAAAGTCTAACTTCCTTCGACGTTTTATCGTTAATTATGCCAAGATCACTAAAGGTTTCATGCTCCTGCTTAAACAGGACACCCCATTTGTATGGGATGAAACTGCACAACTCGCGTTCGAGGCATTGAAGAAAGCCTTGTTGTCGGCTCCTTTATTACGCCCACCAGATTATTCTATGGATTTTATATTATATCTGGCTGTGTCGGAGTCTACCATTGGGGTAGTGCTAGTTCAGGAGGATGGCAAGCTCGTTGAGCATGTTTTCTATTATCTTAGCCGTGCTCTGGTTGGACCTGAGCTTAAGTACTCCCACGTCGAGAAGTTAGCCTTAGCAGCTGTTTAAGATGTACAGAGGTTACAACACTACATCTTACTGAGGACCACTACTGTAGTGGCGGATGTAAACCCTTTCCAATATGTTTTATCCCGATGGATTGTTGGGGGAAAATTCAATAAGTGGATAGTCATTCTCCAAGATTTTGACTTGGTTTTCCAGTCCGCTAAATCCAAAAAGTCCTTAGTTTTTGCCGAGCTTATAGCAGAATTCCCTACGGAAGAAGATGTAGTGATCGAGGATGACTCATTCCTAGATGAGCACATCTTCCTCATATCCACCTCTGATCCTTGGTACGGAGATATTCTTATATATCTCCATACTTTGAAGTATCCTACCGCTTACTCTAGGGAAGACCGACGCAAGTTACGCCTTCATGCTAAAAACTACCTCATTATAGGAGATACATTATATCGACGAGGGGTAGATTCTATCTTACGTCGCTGCGTTACTTATGAAAAAGCGGAGATTGTCCTAAATGACTCCCATAGCGGAGCGTGTGGGGGTCATTTATCTGGGTTAGCAACGGCCCAAAAGATATTACGTGCCGGGTATTTCTGGCCCACCATCTTTAAAGATTATGTGGAAGCAGTGAAACGCTGTCATTCGTGTCAGCTTTACACCAGAAAAATGCGGTCACATCCTGCTCCCTTGTTTCCCGTTGTCTCGGTAGGCCCCTTAATGAAATGGGGGATCGATTATATGACATGCAACCCAACCTCGACTGGGGGGCATAAATACATCATTATCGCTGTTGACTATTTCACAAAATGGGCAGAGGCAATGCCTACTTTCAAAGACAATGGGGAAACGGCAGCTTTCTTCGTGTTTAATCAGATTATTGCTAGGTTTGGTATTCCCAAAGTGATTGTCACTGACCATGGCAGTTATTTCCAAAATCACATGATGACAGAACTGACCACCATGCTCGGATTCCGACAAGAAAATTCTTCTCCATATTATCCGCAAGAAAATGGTCAGGTTGAGGCTGTAAACAAGACTTTAAAAACTATCCTTAAACGTACTATTGATGCAGCCCGCTCGAATTGGCACATCATGTTATACCCTTCTCTTTGGGCCTATCAAACCAATGTAAATACTGCTACGGTTTTTTCCCCCTTCCAACTCGTTCACGAGGTGGAAGCTATTACGCCGATTGAATGCGAAATCCCATCCTTGCAGATAGCTATTCATGTGCTACCTGACACGACTGAGCTTGAGGAACGATTTCTCCATTTAGGACACCTTGATGAACAACGTAGAGATGCATTGACTGCAAATTAGGCTCATAAGAATAGGGTTAAATCTCAATATGATAAAACGGTCAAACCTAGGGTTTTCTCTGAAGGGGAACTTGTCTTGCTCTGGGACCAAGATAAAGAGCCTCTGGGGGCAGGAAAATTCAAGGCCATGTGGTTGGGACCCTATGTCGTCTCTAAAGTTTTGAGTAAAGGTGCATATGAATTAGTGTATTATGATGGGAATAAGCTTCCTGAGCCTAGAAATGGGCTCTACCTGAAGAAGTACTACGCTTAGGCTTAGCACTTTTTCTTGTATATTAGTGTATGTATTTTTATGTACATTAGGTTGTCAGTTTTGTTTTTTATACTATCTGCTGGTTGTTGCAGATGTCTTCCGAGATGTATGTAGGTTTCGCTGATGGTGCTAGACGTCACACTTGTAACCTGGCTTCGGCAGCATGGGTTATCTATTCCCCCTCATGACAGCTTGTTACCGTGGGTGGCGCTTGTCTAGGTCCTGCTTCCAATAATGTTGCTGAGTATAGGGCTGTAATTGAGCTCCTATGGGATGCTTTGTCACGAGGCATCACCCAGCTTGAAGTTCGTTTGGATTCTTAGTTGGTTGTTTCCTAGCTCAATCAAGCTTATCAGGGTAGTAATCCTACATTGTTACGTCAGTTCATGCAAATTCGTTTATTGGAAAGACATTTTGAAGTTATTACTTTCAATCACATTCCATGAAACCAAAATTCATTAACTGAT